>JARYGA010041255.1:0-62812 GCA_030545235.1 Helianthus tuberosus
GTTAATGACCCTGATTACTCAACTAAACTACCAAGTCCAACTTAATGACCTTGGTTGATCTGAGACAATTCACACTGACATTTTGTTCAAACATTTTCTGAAAATTTACAAGTTTCAAATTAATGAACTTGTTATAACTTTTCAACTTTCACAAACTTATCATGTTAAGCTCACAACTCATCTCCAGTTCAGAAAACTTCCTGCATCTGCTTCAAATTCGAATCTGAAGATCAGCTTTCCACTTTGGTTTGTCGGAAAATAAATCAGAAATGAAAAATCTTTTTGAATTTTTAATAAAGTTTCTAAACTAGAAATGAATTACAGAAACAAAATGCAGTAAATGTAAACTATTTACAAATATATTTTTGGTGAGCGTGTTAGAGAATCATATCAGCTATTCGACAAGTTACAAGTACCATTAAGCTTTAATCACATACTCAGAATTAAACAATTCACTTAGATTGTCGATATACTGATCCACTTAAATTTTCACACATTTCAATCTGTCCAGGATACGGATTTAGTGTTTTTAGAGACTTAAACTTATTCATGTGTCCCACCTCTTGAATATACTCCCGTATCCAAATCCCAATATTCAGTCTTACATGTGAGTATACCACAGATGATATATGTAAGGGGTTAAATTGCGAAGAACCGTGAGAGCTCAGGTCAGAACTTCCGTTCAACAGAGAGATGACGGCTTCGACTTTTGGTGTGTCCTCTTTAGAGGATCTTTTTTACAACAGCAATGATTATCAATTTTATTGTTTCATCATTTTTGCTGAGGGCGGTGCTATATTTCAAGCAATGCAGAAAGTATTATTCGGGGACTAGGCCATTGCTTCCGCATTATCATAAGTCCCGGGATAATACCCCAGATATCACTGAGTATAAAGACCTAGTATCTCAGAAAGAGGGATCTTTCAAACGAGATTTCAGGGGTTACCTATATATCCAAGTAGTGTTCCCCACGAAATAAGTAAGTAAAGATTTAGATTTATATCCCGAACAAACCTACTAAATGTGCAAAAACCTATCGGCACATCATCAGCGAGATTGTTTAAAACTTTTTTAAAACATTTCTTTAGCATACCGTAACTGTCAAGCCGATGTACTATCATTTTCCCTTTTTACACAAGCTCTTTTCCTGGTTTTCTATTGTTTTTGGATTTTGAAAATATCTCATGTTTTTGTATTTTTGAAATTTTTTACTGTTTTTGTATTTTCTGAAAATATTACCCTATACTCTCCCCCTAAATACCAAAACAGATAAAAAATCAACAAACCATTGCAGATTGCTTCTCAACATCTTCTACAATGTCTCCTTCATCAACGCCAAGAATCTATTCCAACACCGATAAAAGCTTCATACCGTTTAGTTTTAACAAGTATTGAAAACGTGTTTTATCAAATGCTTTGGTATGTAAATCAGCTTTTTGCTCGTCAGTGTGGATTTTCTCAATTCGTATCAACCTCTTCTCGAAACAATCGCGAATGAAGTGATGACGAATTTCTATGTGTTTCATTTTAGCGTGATGAACTGGATTTTTAGTAATGTTTATCGGTGCCTCATTATCAACAAAGATATGGGTGTTTAGAAATTGCAAACCGTAGTCGCGCATCTGTTGCTGGATCCACAAGATATGAGAGCAGCAGCAGATACATACTCCACTTCACATGTGGATAAAGCCACAGAAGTCTGGTTTTTGCATTGCCAGGTGACCAATCGTGATCCAAAGAACTGGCACCCCACTATTGTTGATTTAGCGTTAACTTTGCAGCATCCGAAATCTGAATCGGAATACCCTTCGAGCATGAATTCGCCATCTTTTGGATACCACAACCCCAACGATGGAGTTCCTTTCAGGTAGCGTAATATCCTTTTCACAATTACCATGTGCGAAGCTCTCGGATTAGATTGAAATCTTGTTGCGAGGCAGGTTGGATACATAATATCAGGTCTTGAAGCAGTCAAGTACATCAGCGAACCGGTCATGGAACGATACATCGTTTCATCTACCTTCTCTCCGGTGAGATCAGGGTTTATCCCATGGTTCGTTGCTAATGGGGTGGAGGCTGGAGTAGGACCTGACATCCCGAATTTCTCTAGAATATAATGAACGTACTTCGTTTGATGTATAAAAATTCCCTTAGGCAGTTGATCAACCTGAAGTCCCAAGAAGAATTTCATCTCACCTATCGATGACATTTCGAATTTCTGCTTCATAACTTTTTCAAAATATTTGCACATATTCTCATTTGTTGACCCAAATATGATGTCGTCCACATATATCTGAACAATCAGAAGATGTCCGTCGACCTCTTTGGTGAAGAGAGTGGCATCCACTTTTCCACGGATGAAGCTGTTGGCTAGCAGGTGTTGAGACAATGTCTCATACCAAGCTCTCGGGGCCTGGTGTAAACCATACAGCGCTTTATCTAGCAAGTAGACCTTGTCTTTATGGATTGGATCGGTGAAGCCCGGTGGCTGTCCGACATATACCTCCTCTTTTACCTTCCCATAAAGAAACGCCAATTTTACATCTAACTGATAAACTTTGAAATTTTTCCAAGATGCAAATTCTAGGAAGATTATGATTGCTTCTAGTCTAGCAACTGGAGCATACACTTCGGTGAAATCTATACCCTCCTGCTGACAGAAACCCTGGACTACGAGTCGAGCTTTGTTACGAACAACAACCCCTCTATCGTCTCTCTTACACTTGAACACCCACTTGGTGTTTATCTTCCTCTGACCATCAGGCAAGTCTACTAACTTCCACACACCTAATTTCTCAAATTGACTCAATTCTTCTTGCATAGCATTGACCCAAGAATCTTCAGTTAGCGCCTCTTTGTATGTTCGCGGTTCGATCTGCGAAATAAAACAACTTAGTGAAAACTCAGTTTGTAAAGGTGCTACTGTAGAATAAAAACAAGTAAGGCCTTGGTCAATTTGACGTCTAGTGCGAACGCCTGATTGCAATTCTCCAATAATAAGCTCCTCTGGATGGTATGAAAGAGTTCTTGGCATAACCTCACCTGGAACATCTACCTCGCCTTCCAGATTAGTAACTTTCTGATTTGCACCTTGTTCACTGACTGGGTTTGTTTGACTTGAAATCTGAATTTGCTCCCCCTCAGAATCTGAATCACCAAGATCAAATACTGGCATGTTATCAGATTCTTGATTATCATTGACTGCCGTCTGATTATCATGAGCAACTTCATTTTGTTGAATATCATCATGTTCTCCAGCATTAATTGGACCTGCTTCATCGTCATTTGAAGTTTGTCATGGTCGTCTTGAATACTCAGCTGGGAACCTTTCCTGCGATTCTTCATACTCTCTCAGAATATCCAACTCGTCAAAGAAATCTTCTTCTTCTTCTTCCTTTTCTTCTTCAATGTCAAACGAATCCCACAAAGTGTCATAATGAAAACGCCATGAATCTCCAGGATTCCGCGGTGGCATTGTGTGACCTTGACACTCAACATTGTATGCTTCAATAATCCGCTTCAAGCTTGGAACAAAAACTCGTTTCAATGGACTTGTGTAACCCACAAAAATTCCTTCAATGCTCTTTGCACCAAACTTTCCAAAAGGCTCTAGAACTGTACAGGGTGACCCAAACGGTTCAAGATACTTCAGATTTGGTTTGCGGTTATTGATCAGCTCGAAACACGTCTTATTGAATTTCTTGACAGTGAGAACCCGGTTGAGTGTATAGCATGCGGCGGATACTACTTCTGCCTAAAAATTGACTTGTAGCTTTGAATCAGCAAGCATCGTCCTAGCCGTTTCAATTAGCGTCCTGTTCTTTCTTTCAGCTACTCCATTCTGCTGCGAAGTGTAAGGAGCACTAAATTCATGCAATATACCTCCTTCATCACAATATTCTTCCATCTTGTTGTTCTTGAACTCAGTACCATTATCACTTCTGATCCTTTTGATACGCCTTTGGTACAAGTTTTCAATTTTTCTGAACAACGCCATCAAACTATCAAACGTCTCATCTTTCGTCTTCAGAAATGAAACCCATGAAAACCTTGAAAAATCATCCGTGACAACCAAACAATAATAATCACCAGTGATGCTTTTGACGTTCACTGGACCAAAAAGATCCATATGAAGTCTCTCTAAAGGTCTCAAAACTGAATTGACTTTCTTTTGAGGATGTGATTTCTTCTTCTGCTTGCCTTTGATGTAGCTAATGCACTCCCCCTCAAGATGAAAACCTTTGACATGAACACCAAGAACTAAATCATTATGCACCAAGTGATTCATTTTTCTAAGATGTATATGACCCATTTTCCGGTGCCACAATTGCGATTCCTTCTCAGTTGCTCTAGAAACAAAACAATGAGCCTGACCCGTTGTTGTAGTTGCTACACTCATGTCCAATACATACAGATCATTCACTCTAGGTGCCCTCATGATAATCCACTCTTCGGGAATAACAAATCCTGGTTTCAAAATCAAACATTCTTTGTCTGTAAAGTGCGTTGTGTACATGCGATCACAGATCTGAGATATGCTCAGAAGATTGTTCTCAAGCTCGGCGATGTAGTTAACTCTTTCAAACGTAACAATGCCATTCGATAACGTTCCTTCTCCAACTATTCTACCACCTCGATTTCCTGCAAAACCTACATAACCACCATTGAAATTTCTAACATCGTACAGTAGGGCTGTTTTCCCTGTCATGTGCCGAGAAGCTCCACTATCCATAATCCATCGTGAAACAGATCTTGGAAGCTCCTGCACATTTCAAAAAACACTTTAGTTAGATTTTGATGTTACCCAAGCCTCTTTCGACTCAGGTAACTTGACATTAAGATGAGTTTTTGCAATGTAAAATGGCGGAAAGTTTTTATCATTCATCTTTAAGCTCTCTGCAGACCCAAAATCAACCTCTTTGTATAAGAAAAATTCATATTTTTGAGGTTGACCAGATGGTTGGTCTTTCTTAGAAACAACCTTTTTCTCAGAAATAACAGACTCTTGTGGATCAAGTTTCTCATAGTAATCCAAAGGAACATCCATCTTTACCGGAGTGGTAGAAGACGATTGTTTTTCCGACTCTGAAACCTTTGGTTTTGGAACACTTGATTTCTTTTCAACCACTTTTGGCTTCCATGCTTGTTGAGACGATGCAACCCGTTTGTAAAACTTGTCATTTTTAGTTACCATATTCTTAACAGGTTCAGTTTTGATTTTGGTATTATCATTTTTCAAAACCTTTTTCTCAACAACCAATGGAGCTTTTCCCTTCACATCATTTTTCTTTCTTGAATTCATCATAACTTCAGTCCTAGACTTCAAGTTGGTACACTTTCGTGCAATATGTCCAACTTGATTACATTTGAAGCATGTTCGGGTGTCAACTACCCGACTTGTGCCTTCAGACTGAGGCTGCGATGCTTTCTTCTCAAAGAACCCTTTGTTTGATTTTAAAAAAATCTCAGATTCTTCATCAGAAAGTGAACTTGAACCGTTCACAAACACCTTTTTCTCAGCAAACTTCTTGTTTTGAACATTTTTCTTTTGATAATTCTTACCACCCTGATAACCACCCGACCATCTGTTTCGATTGTTGTTATAAAAACGCGGTGTAACAACAGGTTTCTTGTAGTAAGCTTTATCTTTTTCAAAATTCATTTGCCTCTTTGTCTGATTTAAACCTTCTACTTCAGACAAATCAATTTCAACCAGTTTAAAAACATTTTTTAACTTGTTCACATTAACATTCTCCAGAGGAAACTCGGAATCCGAATACAACTTATCCGATCCCAACATCTTGTACATGACAAGAGTAGGTTCTTCATTTAAGTTGTTTTTGGATTTTAGTTTCGGAATGTAATTGTTCATAAAACACTCTTCATCCTCAACTAAATCACTATCAGACTTCAAAACACTTTCAGCCATGCCTTTCACAATATCAGTTTGAACACTATCATCGGATGAAGAAAATATAATATCAATTGACTCTGGAAGTTTCAATTCGTTTTCATCTTCATCATTAACCAACCCAGATTTCTTCTTTGAGAAATTGTTTAGAACTGGTGGTGGAACCTAATGAAACCCAACCCCAGTTCCATCCGAGTAAACATCTTCGCCTGCGTTGTTTTTCCCATTGGGTTTGGGAACAATATGTTGTAAAACAAAGCTTGCGGAGCTGTAACTGGTTAATTTCAGATTGATGCGCTCATTCTCAATCTTAGCTTCTTCAAACTGAAGCTTTAATTTAGCAATCTCATCCAGTTGTTGATTGATTTGCTCTTCTTTGTGTCTAAGAACAACAGTTAAATGCTCATTTTCTTTATTGGTTTTACCGTTTCTTTCATCAGAATCTTTTACCGTTCGTTTTAGTTTGTCAAAGTTTTCTGAAAGTTTACGATTTTCAAGAACCAATTTTTCATTTTCTTTCTTAATTCTTTCTACTTCAATTTTATCATTTTCAATTTTCTCAGTCAAATTTTTAGCTCGATCATTTGAAGCTTTGAGCATTTTATCACGGTCTAGAATCTGATCTTCAACCTTTCTGACTCTTTTTGTCAGTTCTTCAACCTTTGCATCACCAAGATAAGTGATTGTACTACAAAACTTGCAGTTTTTCATGCAACTTTTGCACTCACTATCACCTTTGACTTTCTTACCTGACTCACTTGTAGAATCGTTTGGACTGACCTGGCTTTTAGACTCAGTTTCAGACTTAGAGTCTACCTCAAGTTCCTTTGCAGCAAGCACTTTGTCAGCCATCTTCCCCAAGTTTTCAGCGGTGAATTCTTGAGAAGTATCAATAATCCCATCATCAATCTTCTTAGACTGCGACTCATTCTCTTTCACTTTTTCTTTTTCTTCTTTCTCTACAACTTTCTCTTCTTCACCTCCAAACCATTCTCTCTGTCTGCCTTCTTCTTCTTCAGCAAATTCCTCAATGAAAGCTTCTATACTAAGAGTTTTCGCATCAACACCAATATTTCCTTGAGGATCCAGGTAACATTCTCTATCATCATCCCATCTCTTTGCTTTCCTTGCTTCACTAAACACCCTAGATAATCTCATCATCTTGAATTCTGCTCTCTGCTTTCTGGCTTGATATTTTGTTCTTCAGTTCTTGTGTCTTTGAAGGGAACTTCTTCTGCTACAAACGCATAGCCTACTGCATCTTCCTCCGGTAACACATCACTCCAATCGTATCCCTCGTCATCATGAATAACAGCAAGAGCTCTTGATTTTTCTTTGGGGGTATCTTCAAGCTGCTTCATTCTGGGGGGTTCAGATTTGTTTTGATGGTAGATTGCTCTTTTGTAGTAATTTCACGGAATGGATTTCCAGTATCATCAGCAGGAGCATTACGACACTCACGTTTAAAGTGTCCTTTTTGTTTACATCGGAAGCACGTGACCTTTGATTTGTCAAAGCCTAGTTTTGTGGACGACCCTCCGATAGAATGTCTCCCAGTAATCTCCATAAATCGTTGCGCTCTTCGGAGTGCACTGGCCATACACCACCTGATATCGATCAGTTCCATCTCTTCAGGATCTATTTGATCATAGTTCTCCTTAGTCAGGTTAGTGTTTCCAATCTTGCCTGCCACGAGGCTCTCGTACGATTCTAACACCGACGCTAAGAACACCATCTGCTGTTTTGTTGACTCTTCACTGAAATTTTGAGCGTTGTTCAGATCCACAGCAATGTTACATTGGAACAGATTCTTTGATGCAGATTGGTTTGGAGTTGATGAAGAAGAACCACTATGAGGAGTTTCTTGATTCACATTTTTTGAACTCTCTGCAGAAAATGCTGTTCTTGGAGAACCAGTCTTTGGTAGATTTCCTCTGTAGTACAGCTCCGCATTCTGCTGATAAGATGAGTTGTTGACTTTGTTAGATTTTTTGATCTCCAACTCGTGACTCTCTAGTCTTTCGATAAGCAGATCCACTGTCAAAACTTCTGGCGGCTTAATGGTGTTTTTCAACATCAAAGCAAAGTATTGCCAGTCTTGCTCATTTGGCAGCGAGTCAAAGAATTTGTCAACCAACTCGTCTTGAGTATAAGTGATTCCATGTCTTGCCAGCTCCAATTTCAGATGCCCAAATCTCTCAATCATCTTGGATACAGACTCGTTCTTTAAACATCCAAACAAATCAAACTCTTTTCGTAACAATTTATTTTTGTTTTTGACTATCTCAGCACTACCTACACATTTTATCCTCAATTTCTCCCAAAGATCTTTTGAATTTTCATATTCAATCAACGAAATTATATCATCTCTCACAGACTGATGAATCAACGCGATGCACTTTTGTTCAGCAATATATCTTTCAATATCATCAGTATCTGTTAGACTTTCACCAAAACGATTTCCTCTAACATAACCAATCTTTAAACTTTTCCAGCTTTGATATGCAAAAGCTTGAAGCCACTCGTCAAATCTTGTAGCCCACCTATTGTAATCTTCTATCGCCAACAACTTTGGAGGTTTATTGTATGTTCCATAGGCACTTTCAACATTTAATGTATCTGAAATAGTCTTTCTCACACTCGGAGCTTTATCATTTGTATTGTTTGTCGTATCGTTCGAATTATCATCTCCACCGTTTCCAGCAAAAGCAAAGATATCACAGAACGGATTTGTGTAATCATCCATCTTTCAAGTACCCGAAATGATCAACAAACACTTAGAAAATTCTTGGTTTCGAAAAATAACAAATTCAAACGGAATCTGTTTAAGCGGAATTGCTCAAACGAGATAAGCTCCTCAAGCGAAATCAGATATTGAAACGAAATATCTAATTTCGTTTGAAACTTTGTGGCAGTTTCAAACGGAATAAGTCCCTTGAAGCGAAATCACTAATATGTGTATTCTTCAAGCGAAATCACTCAAAACTTTCAAGCGAAATCAGTTTAAATTGTACTTTTCAAGCGAGATTACCAAGGTATTTCAAGCGAGATTAGTATGATGTCATCATTTTTTCGAACAGTTTCAAGCGGAATTAAAAGTTTGATCAAGTTTTAATCCAAATTTTAGTCTAATTCTTTCAAGGATTAGTTAACACTCTGTTTTGCTTGGTATGTGAGAGTTTTAAGCCATTTCAACCGTGAAAACTTGTTCAAATCAGAAAAGAATGAGTAGAAGTGTGAGAATCCGGTAAAATCAAGCTGAATTGGTATGATCTCCTCGTCCTGAGCTCTGATACCACTTGTTGGATCGTTCGGTGACCCTAAACAGTCAATCTGAGTAGTTCGTCATCATTTGCAAAGGCGGAATCAATGTAAATGACGTCAAACAGCTTGTTTCCTTTTAATCTTTATCTATTGATTATTTCCTGAGCTTTTACAAGTCTGATTACAATTCGGCAGCACCTCGGCTCTCAAACACACACTAATAATTCTGTTTGAAATGAACAATGCACAACCATGTATATAGGCAACATGATTTCGCTTGAGGATGGCACAGCCCTGTTCAAGCGAAATCACATGTGTTGATTTCGCTTGAACACGTCCATGTCACTCTTCAAGCGAAATTACATACTAACATGCAATCTAACCCTAATTTCCACTCTGTTGTGCACTCGTTTATCCTATATAGACATAAGACTCGATTAAGACGAAGTTAACAGACAGTAGATGCACCAACATTTATGTCTATGTGAATGTTTTGATTAAACACATAATTGAACTTGTTTGCAAACCTGAAATTCGAAGGAACCTTTCTTTTTCCTATTGTTTAAAACCTCAAGTTCTTAATTCGTAATTTAATTAATCCACAAATCAAACCACAAGAATTTACCTTTCTGCATTAGTTAATAAATACTTAACGTTACACATTTTCCACAGTCCTCCTCTGGTTCGATATCCGACTTACTCTAGCTACTAGTTTATTTTGGTTTTTGCATGTCACTAACGACAGACATCATTAGCAACATATAAAGTTATGACCAAAACATCATGGTGAGGATCTTGGACAGTATCCATATCATCACTATCGAATGTGATCACTTTATCACTCGTGAGGGTTGACATCCTGGTTGGCTTATATCCCCTCTTTGCCTTAGCCTCCTTTGCATGCCTTTTTGCCGCAGAATATGATGTCCCGCAAATGTCGGATCCTCCTGAAATGAAGTTAATTATCTTGGCATCCGCAGGAGGTGATGCTGCTCGTTCAGGATCCTTCTCAGTATCCTGACCCTTATTCTTCTTTCTTCCCAGGAGGTCCTTCAGATATCCTTTGCTCAAGAGATAGCTTATTTCTTTCCTCAGAGCAATGCAATCCTCGGTAACATGTCCAAAATCCTCATGGAAGGCACACCATTTGGACTTATCCTTCCAATCAACTTTTTATTGATTCTTCTGGGGCCACCTAGCCTTGTCTCCTAAACCCTGCATAGCATACATCAGTTCAGGTATATTTACAGAAAAACAATATTCTGACAACTCAGGATACTCCTCAGGATCCTCTTCTTCAACAACATTCACTTTCTTGCTGTCATTCCTGTCATATGGCTTAGAGCGATATGGTTTATACGAGGATTCTGATTTCCTGTTGGTTGACTCATAGGTTGTGGATGAATTCATCCTTTCTTGCATCTTTTTGTCATCCTCCAGTCAAATATATCTTAAAGCCCTGTTTCGAGCTTCGTCCAGGTTCCTGCAGGGATTCATTACAAGATCCTGGTAAAATTGAGAATCTTTTTGCAATCCCATCTTGAATGCCTGCACAGCTGTTGCAACATCAAGATGCGGGATATCTAAGGATTCCCGACTAAACTCGTTCACATAATCTCTCAAGGATTCTTGAGGTCCTTGAGTTATCCTGCAGAGATCACTGGTTAGTTTTTCAAAACTTCGACTGCAAGAAAATTGACTATTAAATAAATTCACTAGATGAGCAAATGATGTAATTGAGTGAGGAGGAACGTTTAAGAGCCATTTTAAGGCTGATCCTGTTAAGGTAGAACCAAAACCCTTGCAGAGGCAAGCTTCCTTGAGATCTGGGGGAATAGGATTAATTTCCATCCTTTCCCTATATTGAGCAATATGCTCTTCAGGATCCGTAGTTCCGTCATAGAGCTTCATGTTGGGGGTTTGAAATCTTTTTGGGATTTCAACATCACAAATAGGATACGCAAACCGGAATATCCTGTGGCTGTCTTGGGACACTTCTGGAATTGGCTGGACCACCCCAGGTATACTGGATATCATGTCCTTCAATTTCTGAAGCTCCCTAGAAAATGCTGATGTCATACCTGCATCCTACAACGATCCAATACCATTAGTAGCAAGAGTATTATTATTATTTGACACGTTACCAGTCTGAGGATTCTAGCCATATCCTGAAGCATATCCTGAACTTCTCACAGTTGACACCCTGACCGAAGAGGGTATCTCAGGAGTATGATTCTGAGAATGGCTAGGCATAATATTCCCCCTGTTAACTTCAGTAAATACTGCAGAACTGAAGTTCAAAGCTCTGGGTTGTAAGGGGGTGACAGTATCCTCAGCGGGCCTGCTTGAGCTGGATTTCAAGAGTTGTATCTCTCTTATCAGCATTTGGTTGGTCTCCTGCTGTTGCCTCATCTGTTCCTGTACACTACCAAACAAAGTTAGAATTTCTTAATTAGAGGCCAAAACAGGAGCAGATCCTTGAATGTTACGAGCGGGGATGACATCCTGAGGCAGTGAAGAGGCTTGCGTCCTCGGAGGAGGTGGTGGAAGCACCAAACCAACTGTTGCAGAGGTTGTAGCAGACACGGTGGAAGAGCTCATGTTTGATCTCGAGGCCATTGAAAATAGTGTAGCAAAAAGTTTTGAAAATAGAAAACCAAGTAATGATTTTGCAAAAGCTTTTAGTAGAAATAGCACCACTTGCCCCACGGTGGGCGCCAAATTGTTTTGGTCAAAAATTACCGAAGCAATTAAGTGATCAAATTAGTTAAGTGAGTTAGTGTGCTAAGAACGTGTATCAGAAATATGCTGATTAAGTTGTTTGTAAAAACAGTTTTCAGGATACGACTCAGGATATCGAGTTGTATCTACAATCAAACAATGAGCAAAAATGTAAAGGGTGACACAGGATGTACGAGGAAAGCCCTTGATCAATCCAGATCGCCGGCATAAAACCTCGGGAGCTGACAATCGTAGCTGCCTTGTTCTTCTTATTGCTTCAAATATCAGGATACAGTGTAGGATATGATGCGGATCAACTAAGTGTTACAATGTGATTAAGTGTAAGTGTGTTGTGAGTGTTTGCAGCTAGAGAGAAAGAGTGTACGAGAGATTGTGTGTTCTAATCTGATCCGATCAATCCTTTTTATAGTAAAAGAAACTAATTAACTACCCTATTATTCCGGGATTTAACGAATATTCCTTATGTGAACGTTGTAGTCCACGTCTTCCAGCTTCAACGTCCATAATCTAACAGATTTGCCCGAGTCTTGTGGAGAAGAAGTCCACTTGAACGTTAGAGACTTGTTCCAATAATCTGCACGTGAGTTAATTAGTTACTACCAGGATATTGCATCAGGATGTTACCAATATCCTGATCCGGTATCCTGGTTACAACAAAAGAAACATATTCAGAATATTATTTAGAATATATGAGTAGAAAACCACCCATAACAATCTCCTTTTTGTTAAACCTTTTTGTAAACTGTTTTTACAAAACCTCAATTGTTTTACATTATAATTAACAGTGATTGAGTATTTGTAATTCAACAATTATCGTCGGTATGTTGGGGTTTTGTATACAAAATTTGTTACTACACTGTGAGTAGTAACATGACCACAAGTCGGGTTGACAGTACCGTGGGTGGTAATTAAAGTAATAATTGGAAACAAATATAATTGCGAGACCTCCCTCAATGCTGTAAACGGTTTTACTTGTCTTGATTAAACTGGGATTCACTCACCAGTATTTTCCACTGACAAAATGTTTTTAAACTCGTTTCAGGTAACAAAATGTGAAAGCCAAATAGAAGCCAGTTGGACAACACTGAAGGCTTGGAAAAGTGGCTATAAAAGTTACCTAAATAAAGAGATGTTTTTATTTAAATAAAATAGGGATTATCCCTATGAAAATGTGTGTACTAGAAACTTGGGAATTTCCCATGTGTTTACTATTATAAAAGCGTGGTATTTTACTCTGGTCAATTATTTTCTAACTACGGTCCTGATGTAATTTCCGCTGCCAAACTGATAAACACCGATACCACCAAAACTGGCCGCGACCGCCCGTTCTCGGGGTGAATAGGGGACGGGGGTTGCGACAGAAGGTGGTATCAGAGCTAAGCCACTGATTCAGCCACAGAAGTGTTCTGCTGACACCAAAATATTATTCAATATGTTAGGAAATAATATGTGCATATCTGTATATTATTGTTGTGTGTTATTTGACTATTTGTTAGTTTACAGTATGAGTGACCAAGGACCTTCAGACGCTTACCGTCAGTTGTCCAGCTCACCTAGGGACGAAGGCACCTCTTCACAGCCTACCCTCTCAGGGTATTCGGATGATACTGAAGATGGGATATTCGTGTTCAAAGCCCAATCTGAAGAGCCATTCCCTCCCAAGAAGAGAGGATGGTTCAGCAGAGGAGCGCATGAACATAGGAAGAGGATGAAAAAGTTACAATAACAGCGAGCTTTAGCAGCCGCTAAGAGAGAAACGGATGCTCACACACAAGATATGCTCAATAGGAGTCTAGCAAATTTTCATATTTTAACAACTACAGCTGCAGACCCTAATCTAGAGCAACTCATAGCACCCCAGCCATTACCATTGTTTCCCACACAACCAATGGAAATTGAAGCTAACCCAGAAAACCAAAACCAAATCCCAATGTCTAATTTCGACCCAGCTGAGATACCTAGAGTACCAGCACCCAATCTCCCAGACTCAGACTATGACCCCTGGTTTGACGACCATAGGGATTACCAACAACACTACCCAATACCAGAGGAACCCATGCCAAACCTAGCAGCCTACCCAGACCTGGACCCTCTAGACCCCTATTATGATAACGACCAATACATCAGGGAGATTCTAGAGAACCCTTACCCTTACGAAGAACCCATGCCCCAGTTCCCAGATCCAATACCAACACCTGCACCACTCATGAGCACAGAGAATGTGCAAGAACTCCGAACCTTTGGTGAGGAGATTTTAGAAGGAAGTGAGAGAATGAGACAAATAGGGGAGTGACTCGTCTGGAAATATGATGAGCGTAATATGGACTTTTGGATGAACCCCTATCAGTAGTAGTAATAATAATAATATATATAATATGTGTGTATGTTTGAAAAAAAAATCTAGACCATAGCTACAGATGCATAATAGTATTGTAATTTTATAATTTAAGTTATAGTTTGTATTAGATGCATAATATATAAAAAGAGTAAAGGTCGCAATGACGACGATTTTGGACCAATATGCTTGTGATATGATTGTTTATTGTCTTGTGATATTAATATGTGGTAAATGTTTAAAATTCAGATGGACAATGAAGTGAACCAGGAAAACCAGAATACTGATAACCAGAATAACAATAATGGAAACCAAGTGGATAACAGTGCCATCCAACACATAGTGGCACAAGGGATTATAGACGCAATGCCATATATTATCAAAACGGTTAAAGAAGCAGATAATAAAAGTAATAATGGCAGTAAACGACCTACTGAACCTGAACACAGCGTAAACAATGGACCCATACTTCAAGTGCCCATTCCGAAAAGAAGAAGAACCATGTCTTATGGTTGTTCTTATAAGGAACTCTGGTCTTGTAAACCAATGGAATTCTCGGGCAATGAAGGGGCCGTTGCAGCTCTACGCTGGATAGAAAAGGCTGAGGCAGTCTTGAAATAAGCAAGTGTGTGGAAGAGGATAAGATAATGTTTGCCTCCAATCTGTTCAAGAACTCAGCCTTAGAATGGTGGAACACTATCCTCCAGTCTAGGGGAAGTGACATGGTTTACAATATGGAATGGGAGGAATTTAAGAACATGGTGGAAAGGAAATTCTGCCTCCCAATGAAAAAGAACAGATAGCAAATAAGTTCTTAAACCTTAGAATGACGATAGTAAGGGTTATACTACTTTATTCTTCGAATATGCTAGAATAGTGCCAACCCTTGCATCACCAGAACCAAAATTAATCTTCCGTTACATCTGGGGATTAATCAGCGAGATTAGGCATGTAGTCAAGGCAGCTAGACCCCAAACCATAGAAGAAGCTGTAAAATTAACAAACACCTTGACTGATGAATTAGTGAGTACACAAGAAGAGAACCAGAGGAGAAACTTAGCTCAAAGGCTTACCCAGGAATTTCGCTATGGGAATTCTAATCGTGGGAGAAACGTAGGTTCTACCTCTGCACCTTACTGCAATTTCTGCAAGATACCAGGACACAAGGAAGAAGATTGTAGGAAGAAGCCTAGTAATGGAGTGTGCTTCAACTGGGGAGAAAAAGGTCATATCAAGCCACACTGTCCGAAACTAGTTCCAGCCATGAAAAACAAAAATACTAAAAATGCTAGGGCTTTTGTTCTGACTGCAGAAGAAGCCAAGATGATCCCGGATGTGATCGTTGGTACGTTTTTAGTTAATGATGTTTTTGCTAAAGTATTATTTGACTCTGGTGCGAACCAAAGTTTTATTAATACTTCATTTTGCAAACTTCTCAATCAACCATTAACTTAACTCCCACAAGAATGCCCTAGTAGAAACATCAAATGGAGAAAGCATTAAGATTATCGAAATCTTGCAGGGAGCAAGAATAGAATTTTTAAATCAAAAGTTTATTGCAAACCTCTACCCAATGAAACTGGCAGGATTTGATGTTGTATTAGGAATGGATTGGTTGATAGCCAATAACACCAGTATTCTATGTGATCAAAAGTAAATTCAAGTAAATTCAACAAAGGGTAAAAAGATCACAATTAAAGGAGATAGGCCATCTAGATCCACAAAATTCATCTCTGTGATGAAAACAACAAGTTATGTAAGAAAAGGATCATTAGTGTATTTGATTTCCATAATCATTAACACTAAAGGAAAAGAACTGAAAGATATTCCCGTAGTATCTCAGTTTTCAGATATGTTTCCCGAAGAGCTACCAGGGCTACCTCCAGATAGGGAAGTTGAATTCAGAATTCATCTGCTACCAGGAATAGCACCAATTGCCAAAGCACCCTACCGCTTGGCACCAGCTGAAATGCAAGAATTAAAGAAACAATTGGACGAATGTTGGAGAAAGAATTCATACAGCCAAGTTCATCACCATGGGGAGCACCAATATTGTTTATCAAAAAGAAGGACGGGTCAATGCGTATGTGCATTGATTACCGTGAATTAAACAAGGTCACGATTAAAAATTGGTATCCATTACCAAGAATCGATGATCTGTTTGACCAATTGCAAGGAGCTCGATTTTTCTCAAAAATCGATTTACACTCAGGATATCATCAATTAAAGGTACAAGAAGAGGACATTCCTAAGACCGCATTTAGAACAAGGTATGGCCATTATGAATTTACTGTCATGCCATTTGGTTTAACCAATGCCCCAGCCGCATTTATGGTCATGATGAACCAAATATGTAAACCATATTTGGATAAATTCATAATTGTCTTTATAGATGATATTCTCATTTACTCTAAGAGCAGAGAGGAACATGCAAAACATTTGCACGCACTTCTAAGTTTACTAAGAAAAGAAAAGCTTTATGCAAAGTTTTCGAAGTGTGAATTTTGGTTAGAAGAAGTACAGTTTCTTGGACATTTAGTCAACCATGAAGGAATTCATGTGGATCCCATAAAGATTGAGGCAATTACTAAATGGAAAACCCCTGAGTCACCAACCGAGGTTAGAAGTTTCCTAGGACTAGCCGGTTATTATAGAAGATTTATCCAAGATTTTTCTAGAATAGTCATTCCCTTAACTAAGCTAACCTGTCAATCTGTTAAGTTTGAATGGGGACCGAAACAAGAAGAAGCCTTTAGAATTCTTAAGCAAAAATTAACCAACGCACCCATACTCGCATTACCAGAAGGAACTGAAGACTTTCTAGTCTATTGTGACACTTCTAAATTAGGTTATGGATGTGTGTTAATGCAACGTAAAAAGGTTATAGCCTACGCCTCTAGACAACTTAAGAATCATGAAGAGAATTATTCTACCCATGATTTGGAATTAGGAGCCATAATTTTTGCCTTTAAGATTTGGAGACATTACCTTTACGGCAGTAAGTTCACCATTTTTACTGATCAATGGGAACCAAGCTAAATCTAAGCACAGCTTATCATCCTCAAATGGACAGACAAAGCGAAAGGACAATTCAGACAATTGAAGATATGCTTAGAGTATGTGTAATTGATTTCGGAGGTAATTGGGACGATCATCTACCATTAATAGAATTTTCTTCCAATAATTGTCACACCCCAACCGATGGCGGAAACATCGGGATGAGACGAAAACGAGATTGCAAGAGACTTCATAACACTATGTGACAATATTAATTTAATTCAAATTTCATTTCAAGACTAATTGTCATACAAGATTCAAATAGAAATAACAACATTGTTTCAAATTGTAACATAACAATAAAAGATAGATTAATCTAGGTGTGTATCTAAGTCCACCTAAATTGCATTTCTTCTTGAACATCAACTCATCAATCAACCTGCAACATGTATTAAAATAGAGTTCAATGCAAAAAGCAAATGCGAGTATACAAGTTTGTTACATAACATAATATAGAATAAAATTGTTTAAAGTGCTCATATCCAACATGAGTCATATTAAGCAAGTTTACTAGCATGCCGAACCGGTGTACTTATATGTTCAAACCCAAGAATCCAATACGTTAAAATAGCCTATCCCCGGTTAGAATAAAGGGAGGTTAACATGTTTGACTTAACAATACCCCAAGAATCGTGGGCGGTGCATTACTCCTATAGCACTATAATTGTTAAGGTAGGCTAGCAAAGTTAATGAATCATATATTGACACAAATAGTTTACATTAGCATAACAAGTCTAACAAGCATCATATAGTTTCATGTTAAGCATGGATAGAGTTTAAAATAGTTTCATGTGTTGAGTAATTTTGTATAACATACATGTTGCATCCCAAAGTGATAAAAAGGGAAACGGGATCGAGTATACTCACGGTTTTGCAAGCTTTCCTACTTGAAATCCTGCGAGTGATGTTGGTGGATAGATTAGTTTGGAGCACCTTGTCCTTCTACATGAGGAAACATAGGTGTGTGAGTTTGGGGAAATCGGAAGATTATAGATTAGGAGTCTAAAATGTATTGAAAATAACTTAAGTAAAAACAATCATCTTGTACACATAACACTTGTCCTTGACACTATTGAAACTCAAAGGAGTTTGTATGATATCATAGATTCAAAGGTACATTAGAGTCGTAACAAGTGTATGGTCATAGATGATGTAACGTTTATACAAATGCACCCCAAGGTGAGGTACTTGGACGAATGAATCCCTTCTCGAGGAGTTCTTGGAGCTGACTAGATAATTCTTGCATTTCAGAAGGTGCAAGACGGTACGGAGCTTTCGCAACAGGAGTCGAACCAGGTACGAGGTCAATACGAAAATCAATGGATCGAGGTGGAGGAGGACCAGGTAAATCTTCAGGAAAGACGTCAGGGAAGTCGCGCACCATTGGAACATCATTTATGCTCTTTCCCTTGCCCTTTTCTTCCACAATGTGAGCTAAAAAGGCAAAGTAAGGTTTACGTAAATACTTGCTCGCTTGTGTGCATGACATTAACCTTAGTCCTTTTGAAGGTCGGTCTCCATAAACGCGTAAGGTGTCACCAGATAGGAGTGGTAAACGAAAGTATTTCTCGTGACAAGCGATTTCAGCATGGTTCTCACGAAGCCAATCCATGCCTACGATGATGTTGAAACTACCCAATTGCATGGGTATAAGGTCGATAGTGAAGGTATGATCGTTAAGAGTAAGAAGACAATCACGAAGAATGGAATCGACAAAAACAGACTTGCCATTGGCAACTTCGACAGAGAATGACTTAGGTAGTTTTGAGTGTGTGACATTTAACAAAGGTTCGAATTCAATGGACACAAAGCTTTTGTCCATACCCGTATCAAATAACAATGAAGCATAAAGGTTATTAACAAGAAACGTACCATTCACGACATCATTGTCGTTGCGCGCCTGATTCGCGTTAATGTTGAAAGCGCGTCCACGAGGGGCTTGTTGTTGTCTTGGTTGAGTTGAGGACACTGAGGACGAAGGTGAGTTGTGTCACCACACTTAAAGCAGGCTCGTGCTGGTTGGGAGTTTTGTTGAGCTGGTTTCACTTGGCGAGCTTGTTGAGCTTGCGGTGTGGGGTTATTCTTACAATAAGCGGTGTTATGGCCGTAACGATTGCAATGGGTACAGTGGCGACAATTGGCATTGGTAGGATGGTGGTAATGGCAAGTAGTACACTAGGAATGAGTCCCAGTGTATGACTTTCATTCGCTTGCAGGTGTGGTAGGGTTAGGTTGTAAAGTTGGAGGGTTTGGCGGAGTAACAACCGCATATTTTTTTACTAGAAGCCTTCCGCTTCTTGTTTTGGTTCTTTTTGGTGGATGAGGGGGGTTCAACGGTGGCTTGGTGCACGTTCTTCGAGGAAGACTTTTCAGAGTTCCTACGAAGGACGATGTTGCTGTTAAGGCGAGCAGCCAATCGATAGGTTTCTTCTATGGTTGCTGGAAGAGCAGCTTCTATAAGGTTCATGAAGGAATCAGGGCAACAGCGGATGTACTTGTTGATTTGCTTCTCAGGCGTATCAACCTGGCTAGGACAGAGGATGCTAAGTTGCTTGAAATGGGTGGTTAAGCCATCGTTATCATCGCCGACTTGTTTCAAAAACCAAAATTCATGCTCCAACTTTCTGAGCTCATGCGGTGCGCATAATTCCTCCCTCATGATCTTCTTGGGTTCCGCCCATGGCAGAGCATGAGCGGCATCTTCTCCTCTTGTGCCACGCTCAGAGGTCCACCAGTCCAGCGCACTTGAGCAAAACACACCAGTAGCGTTTTGAGTGCGTAACTCGTCAGGGCAACCACTCTGACGGAAAGCGATTTACATGGCATCAAACCAAGTGAGCAGTGTTGTAGCACCATCCTTGCCTGAAAATTCCAGGGGTTTGCAAGCCATAAATTGCTTGAAGAGGAATGGTGGCGTTGGTTTCTGCACCTTGGAGTCCACGGAACCATGCGGCGAGTCTGGGTTGGGTTGGATGCGGCTGACGATGTCAGGTATCACTCTAGCCATTTGGTCAGCCATTTGTTCAGCGATTAGTCCTACGAGTTCTTTCTTGGAGATTGAACCAGTGCGAGAACTCTTCTTGGACTTGGGCTTTTCGGATGAGCTTGAAGTTGCCATCTAGAAGTTCGAAAGAAAAGAAAAGGATGAGACTTGATCATAATGTTTTAAGAAAATCGTTTTCATGAAATGATTCACATAGCATAAAGCTTCACATAGCATAAAAAGGATTTCAATTGTTTCACATAGCATAAAATGTTCAAGTTGTATCACATAGCATAATCATGGTTTTCACATAGCAAGACATGAATTTCACATAGCATAACCATGAATAATGAAAGCATCGTAAATTTAGTTTGTTCACGAGGGATTATCATTGTTTTTTTATTGCAATAAACGTGCGAATTGAGTAAAAAGTTTGAAACGAACGAACGTTCAAGTATAAAATCACATATAAATTGAGATGCATAAAAGAGACGCTCAATTAAAACATTGGATTGTTTCGGGTAGAGAAACGTCGACTATTCCAAAGTGGGTCGAAAGTCCTTTCGAATTAGAGAAATCGTGCTTTGGCCTATAGGTAAGATACTCTCGTCGAGAAGCGATTAACGTTATCTTACCCTTCCAGTTACTACACGTCTCTAATCAATTGAAACAATCGGGACTTTGGCGAGATCAAAAATTGAGGAATGGGACTTAATCGACGAGATGCGGGTTTCACCCATAACTTGAGGATTTCGTACCATAAATGTGGTTGGTACTCGTCGGGTCAAAATATAATTTTGACACTTTGACGAGGGTCCACTAGAGTTGAAATGGAAATTACCATTAAGTTGTGGATTTCACTCCTAGCTTAATGGTGTAATTTCGTGCAAAAATAGTTTAAGGTAGAATGAGAGTCGTTTACCAAATTGTGGGTTTCACGCCTATTTTGGTAAAGTCGTCTCGTTTATGTTACGAGTGTCTTCAAATAATCAAAAGTGTATTCATGATAGCCTTAGGAAAGGCGTGTAAATTTAACAATCAAGAAGAGTTGCTAAGACGCATGTAAGGTAGAATGCATAAGTTTTAAACAACAAATAAGAGTTAAAGTTCCTAAAACTATAGACTAGGGCAAAGCATTCCTAATTATTCCTAATTCCCTATAGTTATGGCTCTGATACCAATATGTCACACCCCAACCGATGGCGGAAACATCGGGATGAAACGAAAACGAGATTGCAACAGACTTCAAAACACTATGTGACAATATTAATTTAATTCAAATTTCATTTCAAGACTAATTGTCATACAAGATTCAAATAGAAATAACAACATTGTTTCAAATTGTAACATAACAATAAAAGATATATTAATCTAGGTGTATATCTAAGTCCACCTAAATTGCATTTCTTCTTGAACATCAACTCATCAATCAACCTGCAACATGTATTAAAATAGAGTTCAATGCAAAAAGCAAAGGCGAGTATACAAGTTTGTTACATAACATAATATAGAATAAAATTGTTTAAAGTGCTCATATCCAACATGAATCATATTAAGCAAGTTTACTAGCATGCCGAACCGGTGTACTTATATGTTCAAACCCAAGAATCCAATGCGTTAAAATAGCCTATCCCCGGTTAGAATAAAGGGAGGTTAACATGTTTGACTTAACAATACCCCAAGAATCGTGGGCGGTGCATTACTTCTATAGCGCTATAATTGTTAAGGTAGGCTAGCAAAGTTAATGAAGCATATATTGACACAAATAGTTTACATCAGCATAACAAGTCTAACAAGCATCATATAGTTTCATGTTAAGCATGGATAGAGTTTAAAATAGTTTCATGTGTTGTGTAATTTTGTATAACATACATGTCGCATCCCAAAGTGATAAAAAGGAAAACGGGATCGAGTATACTCACGGTTTTGCAAGCTTTCCTACTTGAAATCCCACGAGTGATGTTGGTGGATGGATTAGTTTGGAACACCTTGTCCTTCTATACGAGGAAACATAGGTGTGTGAGTTTGGGGAAATCGAAAGATTATAGATTAGGAGTCTAAAATGTATGGAAAATAACATAAGTAAAAATAATCATCTTGTACACATAACACTTGTCCTTGACACTATTGAAACTCAAAGGAGTTTGTATGATTTCATGGATTTAAAGGTCCATTAGAGTCGTAACAAGTGTATGGTCATAGATGATGTAACATGTTCTTGACAAGTAACTATCAAGTTATCATCAAGTTTAGTTACTTAGGTGTGTGTATATATATATATATATATATGAAATAAATAGATAATAAAGATTACAAAGCCCTATGGTTCAAGCATGAGGTAGGAGATTAATGTCTCCATTTAGGCACCTCTTTGTGTCATAGAATTCATACATGAGGTAGGAAGAACAAGCTTCCATTTAGGTACCTCTATTGTTCACCACTACACTTCTTGTTATAAACAACAAGTAGGGTCATGAACTTACAAGAATAATGAAATATAACATCTAATCTATGAGAAAACATCAAGAAGTGAGTGGATTTTTATGAAAGATAGCCCAAGCTAGTCTAACCATCACACTTTCATCAAGCTTCAAGCTTGAACACTAATTGTGGGTAAAACCCTAACTAAAACAGAAAGTTAGTGAGGTTTTATCCTCTAATTCAACATATCTCAACCTTGTTTTTAAGCCTAACTAACCATAGATGAGGTTATAAGCATTAGGACATATGTTTAAGATGAGTTAGACTCAAGTTTGAACAAGTTTAGTAAAGTTTGAATCAAAACAAAAACGAACAGTGAACTTTGGAGCCTTTTTTCCGGAGTTCCAGGGACTTATTTTCTGTGAAAACCCCACGGAATCGAAGCTAAGGTCAATCCAAGCACATAGGAAAAAGAATGAGGTAAAACAGATAAGAAACGAAGAAGTTATGCTCACTTTAGTGAAGAGGTAGCAATCTGCTCGAATCTGGAAACTCAGCAGCGTTTTTGATGTTTTGATAGTGATTTGGATGAGTTTGCAAAGTGATTTAAGCTTGGGAATGGCTTGGTATTTATAGGGAAGAGTTTGGTTAGGTGGTGGTTGGTTAATTAATGACAAAACATGTTTAAAACACAAAAAAAAATCACAATTCCAGCTTAAAATCGCGTCTGGAACGAGTCTAATCTCCCTTGTGCACACTGATCAGGTTGTTTGAACAAGATGTTAAATAATTTCTAGGCCGGGTTTATTTCAATAAGAAGTCCCAGCCCAACTAGTTAGGCGTGTGCGTGTGAGGCGGGTGACCCGGGTTCGAGTCCCGGCCACCCCATTTTTATTGTTTTGGTTATTTATAGTTTCAATTATTATTCATTTAGTCCCTGAAGTTTAGTTTAGCATATTTGCACAACCAACCCTTGAATTTAATTAACCAAGTTATATTATAAAAGAAAAGAAAACTGACTTTATAGTTTAACCTAACTAAGTTAGTTTACTAACTTTAATATTTAACGAGACTAACTAGATATTATAAAATAAACCTTTTATATAATAATTTTAATTAATTTAATTAATAAATTAAAATAGGATCGATAAATAACCATATTTATAAATAAAAGTCTTTAAACGATTCTTCATTTTGTGAAGCTTTCGAGTCTCGATATTTTAAGCGTTTTAACTAGTTTAACGAGTATCAAGTGTCGATAAATATAGAATCAAGAATCCTGGAATAATATTTCGTTCAAACGAGAGACCGATTAACAGTTGTAGATAATACAAATATGAATACACAAATAGTTTCGTTTTCATTATGATCAATAGTCTCGAATTACAAACAGAACAAAAGTAGATTACAAAGAGGGTACAAGTGTTTATATATGGAAGGTACAACACGTCTTGCTAAAATAAGAAAGTTCAAAAATGCGGAGCTTTACAATAATAGCTGTCATAACAGTATCAATGCTGCACCATTCGAAGCACTTTATGGACGAAAGTGCCGAACTCCAGTTTGCTGGGCAGAAATTGGAGAAAAGCAACTATCCGGACCTGAGATAGTACAAGAAACAATGGACAAGATTTTTCAAGTCAAGGAACGACTGAAAACAGCACGCGATCGTCAGAAAAACTATGCTGATAATAGGCGAAAGCCGTTGGAATTTCAGGTAGGAGACAAGGTATTATTAAAAGTCTCTCCTTAGAAAGGAGTAGTAAGATTCATCAAAAGGGGAAAGCTAAGCCCCAAGTATGTTGGACCTTTTGAGATTATTAGAAGAATAGGACCTGTAGCTTATCAGCTACAACTACCAGAAGAGATGGCAGGAATACATAACGTATTTCATGTATCTAATCTCAAGAAATGCTTAGCTGATGAATCACTGGTAGTACCTCTTAAGGATATAGAGGTAAATGAAAAGCTAAAGTTTGTAGAAAAGCCTCTACAGATTGAAGACAGAAAGGTAAAAAATCTCAAACACAAGAGATTAGTTCTGGTCAAAGTGAAATGGGACTCCAAGAGAGGACCAGAATACACTTGGGAGCTTGAATCAGAGATGCAAAAGAAATACCCATACCTGTTCCAGTAGACCTCGAGGACGAGTTCTAAAACAAGGTGGGGAGGATATAACAACCCTTCAAAATTTATTTTCGACACCCCTAATATATATTTAGTATATCCCTATATGTCTTAAAATACACCCCGTATAGAAAAACTGGACCCGAATACCTTTAATTTTAGAAAAAATAAAATAAAAATCAATTTTATTAGTCTCTCGCGGGCTGTGAAGACTTGTTCTTCATCTTACGCGGGCCGTGAGCGAGAGGACAAGAGGCACGCCCCGGAGCCGCCACGTGTCAACACGCGTCGAGCCTATACCGGTGACCGGGCCAAGCTAGGGCCTACCCGGCCTACTTCGCGGGGCGCGAAGGCCGCTTCTGTTTCTTACGCGGGCCGCGAGGAAGTGCCTGATCAACACTATAAATAGGATCGATCAGCTTCAATTTCAAATCGTTCAGTCTTTCTTTCTCTCTCGAATTTCTATAGTGTAGAAGCTATAATCGGATATTATACCCCCTAATTAACGAAGTTCTGCCCCGTTGTAAGTATTATAACCCCGGTTACGTATTAGATACGCTGCCCAATTGATCTAAGGCTCCGTAACGGCTGTCGAGGTTTTACCCGACGTAGTCGTTGGAGTTCTGTCTCGGGGAGGGTATTACTAATGTAAATATTGGGTTACTATACTAACGCGTGTGCATTGTATAATTAATAGATAATCACCAGGAAATCACAAAGGAAAACCCTAAGATAGCAATGTGAGTAATCTCCTTTTTGTTAAACCTTTTTGTAAACTATTTTTTCAAAACCTCAATTGTTTTACATTATAATTAACAGTGATTGAGTATTTGTAATTCTACAATTATCGTCGGTATGTTGGGGTTTTGTATACAAAAGTTGTTACTACAATGTGAGTAGTAACATGACCACAAGTCGGGTTGACAGTACCGTGGGTGGTAATTAAAGTAAGAATTGGAAACAAATATAATTGCGAGACCGCCCTCAATGCTGTAAACGGTTTTACTTGTCTTAATTAAACTAGGATTCACTCACCAGTATTTTCCACTGACAAAATGTTTTAAACGCGTTTCAGGTAACAAAATGTGAAAGCCAAATAGAAGCCAGCTGGACAGCACTGAAGGCTTGGAAAAGTGGCTATAAAAGTTACCTAAATAAAGAGATGTTTTTATTTAAATAAAATATGGTTGATCCCTATGAAAATGTGTGTACTAGAAACTTGGAAATTTCCCATGTGTTTACTATTATAAAAGCATGGTATTTTACTCAGATCAAATATTTCCTAACTACAGTCCTGATGTAATTTCTGCTGCCAAACTGATAAACACCGATACCACCAAAACTGGTCGCGGCCGCCCGTTCCCGGGGTGAATAGGGGACGGGGGTTGCAACACTTTGGGATCCATAATCGGTCTTTGAAATAACACACTTGGTCAGTCTTAACCTCAAAGTCCTTCTCGTTCCAATGTAGTTCCTCATTTAACAACTGAGCTTCACCCAGAGCTTCACGTTGGGCCATACGAATCTGTTCCTTGAGATTCGTTTGCACAATCATTCCTAAAGCCCATACACGAAGCGGTTTTATACGTTCTTTTCTACTTAATACGTCTGCCACTACGTTGGCCTTACCTGGGTGATACTTAATTTCACAATCATAATCATTCAATAACTCGACCCACCTTCTCTGCCTCATATTTAGCATTTTCTAATCAAAGATATGTTGCAAACTCTTATGGTCGGTGTAGATAGTGCACTTAGTCTCATACAAGTAGTGTCACCATATCTTAAGTGCAAAAATTACGGCTCCAAGCTCTAAGTCATGCGTAGTATGATTCTTTTCATGTATTTTAAGCTGTCTGGAGGCATAGGCAATCACTTTATTCCTTTGCATCAGCACACATCCTAAACCTTTACGAAATGTGTCACAATAAATTACAAAATCCTCATTTCCCTCCGACAAGGTAAGAATTGGGGCATTGCATAACTTATGTTTCAACAACTGAAAAGCTGCCTCTTGTTCCTCTCCCTACTCAAACTTCTTATCCTTTTGAGTTAGGAGGGTTAGGGATTGCACAATGCTTGAGAAATTTTCAATGAAGCGTTGGTAGTAACCGGCTAAGCCTAGGAATTGACGAATTTCTGTAGGCGACCTCGGTGTTTGCCAATTCTTAATAGCCTCAATCTTACTAGGGTCAACTTGAATTCCTTGGTGATTCACTACATGACCTAAGAGTTGGACTTCCTTCAACCAGAATTCACATTTTGAAAGTTTCGTGTACAACAGCTCGTGTCTAAGTAGTTCTAAAACTAGTCGTAAATGTTGTGCGTGCTCTTCTTTGCTCTTAGAGTAGATCAAAATGTCATCTATGAAGACTATCATAAACTTATCTAAAAATGGTTTACATACCCAATTCATAAGGTCCATAAATACTGCAGGTGCATTAGTTAGCCCAAAAGGTATAACTAAGAACTCGTAATGTCCATAACGAGTTCGGAAAGCAGTTTTCGGAATATCGTCTTCTCGAATCTTAACTTGGTGATATCCCGATCTTAGATCGATTTTGGAGAAATAACTTGCTCCCTGCAGTTGGTCAAATAGATCGTCTATGCGAGGCAATGGGTATCTATTCTTAATGGTAACCTTGTTTAGTTCCTGGTAATCTATACACATACGAAAACTTCCATCCTTTTTCTTAACAAACAATACCGGGGCTCCCCAAGGTGAAAAACTAGGTCGTATAAAACCTTTGTCTAGTAATTCCTGTAATTGACTCAACAATTCCTGTAGCTCAGAGGGTGATAACCTATAAGTTGCTCTGGCAATAGGGGCTGCTCCAGGGATTAAATCAATATGGAATTCAACTTGTCGAGGTAATGGCAATCCGGGTAATTCATCAGGGAATACATCCGCATATTCACAAACTACAGGTATATCTTCAATTCACTTCTCATCAGGATCTTTGGTTTCCATATTTACCATGTATGCCATACAGACAGCCTTTACGAAGGTACTTTTGTATCTTCGTATGAGATACTAATGATAATATTCTACCGGGTTTCTCTCATTGATCCTCCAACTCCAACTCACACCGTTGTTTGCTCTGTAGGGTAACCTCAGCATTCTTGTACTAGTCCCATCATAACGTCGGCATTCCTGTACTATGTTCGTCTACTCCTGCCAAAACTACGCTCACTGGGATTCTAGCTCAAAGTTAGCAAAACTGTAAGTATACTTGACCCCCCTTTCCAGCACTTTGGGGGTGCAACATGTTTATCAATCAAACTTACACAACTATACTTACACGTTTATACAAATGCACAAACAATCCTTATTACATGCATGCATACGTTATACTTGAAACTTTAATCTGGGTTTGTACGTTTTGTATTGAACTTATCATTAACTTCGTACGAGCCTACCCTTAACATGTATAGCGCTATAGCAGTAACGCACCACCTGTGAACATTGGGCTATGTTAAGATTTTTCTTGCGTTAAACTTTGGTTTGGCTTGTTTGTTCACATGCCAGTTTATTATTGATCTCGAATGACTAGCTTGCCATGTGGACCTGTTTAAACTTTTATACTTATATTATGTACCAAAACTTGTATACTCGCCAATGCATTTTTGTGTTGAAATTAACTTTTAACATGTTGCAGGATGATGCTTATGATATTAAACTGGGAGTTGTTTGATGCCTTAGACACATACATAGAAATCTTAGGTTTTAATTTGTTGTATCAATTTTGTACTATCTTATGTTGTATTTGCCTCGTTGTATTCAGACTTGTTGTATTTGAATTTGATGTATTGTAACCTGACAAGTTTTATGCATTGAAATCAGTTTACCTAAATTATTGTCACTTCTAATGTTATGTTGCAATGAGCTATCTCTTTTTCATCTCACTCCGATGTTTCCACCATCGATTGGGGTGTGACAGATTGGTATCAGAGCCATAACTATAAGGAATTAGGTAGAATTGCATGATTCGACATTGTCTATAGTCTAAGTACCCAAAACAGACCTTCCCAAACGAATCTAACCAATTCGCACGAACTGCACATCCGTGCGAATCGGACAGTCTGATTCTTACGAATGACACTGCTGATCTGCGCGAACTGACCAGTTTGTGTTTCTTGAAATATTTGAATTCTTCCTACTTGCTTCTATCTCTTTTCCTTTGTCTTAATACCTACAATATGTCTTTCCTAAGACATTTTACACAATACACGTTGAAGACTTGAAGACCTTCGTAATACAAACGAGAGGAGTTCACCAAAATAGGCGTGAAACCCACAATTTGGTGAACGACTCTCACTCCGCTTATTCTATTTTGCATGAAATTACGCCATCAAGTTAGGAGTGAAATCCACATCTTGATGGTAAATTTCTAAATCAAAATCTAGTGGACCCTTGTCGAAGTGTAAAAATTGACTTTCTCGACCCGACGAGTACCAACCACACTTAGGGTACGATGTTGTCAAGTTAGGGGTGAAACCCGCATACTAGTCCCACTCTTCGATTTTCAATCCCGCCAAAGTTTTGATTTTCTAATCGATTAGGGACATGTAGTAATTGGAAGGGTAAATACCGTTAATCGCTTCTCGATGAGAGTATTTACCTATAGGCCAAAGCACGTTTCCCTAATTTGAAAGGACTTTCGATTCACTTTGGAATAGTCAAAGTTTCTAAACCTGAAACAATACAATGTTTTATTGAGCCTCTCTTTTACATTATCTCAATTTCTATGTGATTTAATGCTTGTTACCTCGTTCATTTCAAAATCAATACACAATTCACACGTCTCTCACAATAAAAAAACATTAATAATCCTCATGAACAAACTAAATTTATACTCTTTTACGCATACATACGTGATCATACTTGTGAATACTTGTTGAATACATATAATTTATGTGGAACATACGTGATACATGAATACATACATGCTTATACATGCAAAACCTTATTTTGAATTATGATCAAGTCTCATCCTTTCCTTTTCTTTCAAATTCTTAGATGCCTCCATACAGTTTATCCCACAAGGCCAAGAAGTCTAAGTCTGGTTCCAAATCTAAGACGAAAAAGGCTTCCAACAATAACAAAGAGGAGTCGATATCAAGGAAAGATCTAGTGGGCCTGATCGCTGAAGAGATGGCTGACCAAATGGCCAGACTTATACCCGACATCGTTAGCAAAATCCAACCCTCCGCTGAACACGGATCTGTTGACTCTAAGGTGGAAACACCTAAAGCGACGTTCCTGTTTAAACAGTTCATGGCCAGTAAACCTCTTGAGTTCACTGGAAAAGATGGTGCCACCGCCCTGTTAACATGGTTCGATGCTTTCTAACTGACTTTCCTCCAAAGCGGTTGTCCTGACAACCTGCGAACCCTGAACGCTACGGGGGTATTCCATTTGAGAGCTTTCTAATGGTGGACTTCTGAGTGCAACACATGAGGAAAAGACGTAGCCCACGCCTTACCCTGAGCTGAATTGAAGAAACTTATGAGGGATGAGTTCTTTCCTTCCCACGAACTTTGGAAACTGGAACATGAGTTCTGGAATCTGAAGCAAGTTGGAGATGACAACGATGGCCTCACAGCCTGCTTCAAACAGCTTAGTATTTTGTGTCCTAGCCAAGTTGATTCTGTCGACAAAGCCATAACCAAGTACATTCACTGTCTTCCCACCTCAATCATGAACCTCGTGGAGTCCGCTTCACCAAAGACTCTCGAGGCTACCTTTCGTTTGGCTACTCGTCTTAACAACAACTGCGTCATTTGTGGAACCTCTTACAAGGTCCCATCGAAGAGTGCACACCAGGTTACCACCGATACTACCGCCACTGCTGAACCCTCACCATCTCAGTTGTACAAGAAAAACAAAGGCAAGAAGCGGAAGGCTTCAAGCCAGAACTATGCAGTTGTTACTCCGCAAAACCCCAAACTTTTGCAATCAATTCCTGCTACACCCAACACTGAGACTCAACGCAAAGCTTACATTGGGACTCAGCCTAAGTGTAACAATTTTTGGTACCATCATTCCGTTAACGCTCCATGCCGTTTGTGCACAAATTGCAATTGGTATGGGCATTTTGCCCCTCAATGTCACAAACCCGCTGTCAACTGAAGCCAAGCTGTCGTAGCTCAGAATCCTACACCCAACCAAGCTCAACCACAGGCGCTCCTGTTTGTGCCTGCTTCAAATGTGGCGATCTCAATCATCTCGCCAATGCCTGCAATCAGCGCACCAACAACAACAATCAGCAACAGCAACAACAGCCAGCCCGAGGCAGAGCATTTGTCATCACCGCCGCTCAGGCGCAGAATGCAAACGATGTTATAAACGGTATGTTTCTTGTCAACAATGTCTATGCATCTTGTTTATTTGATACTGGCACGGATAAAAGTTTTGTATCCATTGAATTCGAACCTATGCTTAAGTGTAAACGCTCTAAGCTGCCAAGATCATTCTGTTGAAGTTGCAAATGGTAAATTTATCACTGTCAATTCCGTTCTTTCTAAGTGTTCTTTGAATCTTAAGGATCATACATTTCCAATTGACCTAATACCTATGCAAATGGGTAGTTCTGACATCATAGTAGGCATAGATTGGCTTAGGCGAGTTCGTGCTGAAGTCGTTTGTTCTGATAAGTTCATTCGTCTTCCTCTTCCCAATGGTGATTCTCTACACGTCTATGGCGAGAAACCTTCTAAAGGTCTCAAGCTTATGTCGTGTACTAAAGCGAACAAGTGCTTGCACAAGGGTACCTTCGCCTTTGTTGCCCACATTGTGGAAAAGAAGGATAAGGGCCTAAGCATAAGTGACGTTCCTGTCGTTTGTGATTTTCCTGACGTTTTTCCTGACGATCTCCCTGGTCCGCCTCCTGCTCGTTCTGTAGACTTTCGTATCGATTTAGTGCCTGACGCTACGTCTGTCGCTAAGTCTCCCTATCGTTTAGCACCTTCGGAAATGCAAGAGCTATCGAGCCAACTTCAAGAGCTTCTTGATAAAGGCTTTATACGCCCTAGTACTTCTCCTTGGGGCGCTCCTGTTTTATTCGTCAAGAAGAAAGATGGATCATTTCGGATGTGCATTGATTATCGTGAGCTCAACAAGCTCACTGTCAAAAACATATGTCCTCTTCCTCGTATTGACGATCTCTTCGATCAATTACAAGGCACAACTTGTTTTTCCAAGATTGATCTTCGTTCTGGTTATCATCAACTTCTAGTCCTCGAAGAAGATATACCCAAAACCATTTTTCATACACGTTATGATCATTATGAGTTCATGGTCATGCCCTTTGGTTTGACCAACGCACCTGCAGTTTTCATGGATTTGATGAACCGCGTGTGCAAAGCTTATTTAGACCTTTTCGTGATCGTCTTTATCGATGATATTCTTATCTATTCCAAGACACAAGAAGAGCACGAGTGACACTTGCATCTTATCCTTCAGCTTTTACGTGCCGAACGACTTTACGCCAAGTTCTCTAAATGTAAATTTTGGCTAAAAGAAGTTCAATTCCTTAGTCATATTGTCAACGAACTTGGTATTCACGTTGACCCTGCAAAGATTGAAGCTGTGAAGAAATGGATTGCTCCTAAGTCTCTGTCTGAAATTCGTTCGTTTCTGGGTCTAGCTGGTTATTATCATCGTTTTATTTCTAACTTCTCCAAAATCGTTGTTCCTCTTACTTCTTTGACCTAAAAGGAGAAACCTTTTGTTTAGGGTCCCGAGCAAGAGGAATCTTTTCAAACGCTTAAGGACATGCTTTGCAATGCTCCTATCCTTACTCTTCCTGATGGTAACGACGACTTCGTCGTGTATTGCGCTGGTTCAAACCAGGGTCTTGGTTGTGTCCTTATGCAACGAGACAAGGTGATCGCGTACGCGTCGAGGCAACTCAAGATACATGAAAAGAACTACACTACGCATGACCTTGAACTTGGTGCAGTTGTTTTTGCCTTGAAGATATGGTGACACTACCTTTATGGTACTAAGTGTGTGGTCTTCACCGACCATAAGAGCCTCCAGCACATCTTCAACCAAAAAGAACTGAACATGCGTCAACGTCGCTAGGTAAAGTTGTTAAACGACTACGACTGCGAGATTCGCTATCATCCAGGTAAGGCGAATGTTGTGGCCGACGCACTTAGTCGTAAAAATCATATCAAGAGCATTCGTTGCTTCCAACTCGTCAACGATCTTCAAAACCGCATTCATGAAGCTCAATACGCATCTGTTAATGAGGGTAACCTCTACAACGAGATGCAATGTGGTGCTGAAGAGAGTCTTGTAACTAAATCTGATGGTATTCTATACTATCTTGATTGTATCTGGATTCCTACTCGTAACCTTCGAGAATTTCTGATGAAGGGGGTGCATAAGTCTAAGTATTCTATTCATCCTGGTGCTGATAAGATGTACCACGATATGCATACGTTCTATTGGTGGCATGGAATAAAGAAAGATATTGCCACATTTGTTTGAAATGTCTTACTTGTTCTAAGGTTTAAGCTGAACATCAACATCCCTCTGGCTTGCTCGAACAACCAGCAATTCCTGTTTGGAAATGGGAGAGCGTTGCAATGGACTTTATCACTAAGCTTCCTCGTACTTCGTATGTTCATGACAATATTTGGGTGATCATTGATCGATTGACCAAATCTGCTCATTTTCTCCCCATTCGTGAAGATTACAAAGTCGAGAAATTGGCTCGTATCTACACGGATGAAGTCATCTGTCGTCATGGTATTCCTATTGACATCATATTTGATCGTGATGGTCACTTTACGTCTCGTCTTTGGCAAACGTTTCAATCTGCTATGGGTACTCATCTCAACCTTAGCACCGCTTTTCATACTTAGTCTGACGGTCAAACCAAGTGTACTATTCAAACTCTAGAGGATATGCTTCGTTCATGCGTAATCGATTTTGGTGGCAACTGGGACATGCACTTGTCTTTGATTGAATTCTCGTACAGTAACAATTATCATGCGAGTATTCAAATGGTACCATTCGAGGCATTGTATAGTCGTAAGTGCCGTTCGCCTATTTGTTGGCACGAGATCAGAGAAGCTCAAATCACCGGTCCCGAGCTTATACAAGAGACGACGGACAAGATTTTACAGGTTTGAGACAACTTGTTGAAAGCCAGGAGCCGATAAAAGAGTTACATTGACAAGCGTCGCAAACCTTTGGAATTCGAAGTAGGAGACTTTGTACTTCTCAAGATATCCCCTTGGAAGGGTGTTGTTCGTTTTGGTAAGAAAGGGAAACTCGTTCCTCGCTATGTAGGTCCTTTCAAGATACTCGAAAGGTAGCGTATCGACTGGACCTACCCCAAGAGCTCAACAATGTTCATCCTACCTTTCATGTTTCAAACTTGAAAAAATGTCTAGCTGAAGAAGGACTTCAAGTCCCACTCGAAGATCTTCAAATCAACGAGACTTTGCACTTCGTGGAGAAACCTGTCGAGATCATGGATCGAGGAGTCAAGCAATTGAGGCGCAGCCGAATTCCTATTGTTAACGTACGATGGGAAGGAAAGCGTGGCGCTAAGTTTACTTGGAAACTCGAAAGTGATATGAAGACTAAGTATCCGCATCGGTTCGTTGCATCTTCCTAAATTTCGGGATGAAATTTCCTAAAGGAGGGGAAACTATAACGCCTCGCTTTGTAACTTTCCTTATTTAGCTTATTCATCATACTTTTCATTTATGGAAACTTGTATTCCTTTGTATTCGTACTTCATTTCATACGTTGTAACCTGAGACTTGAATCATAATGAAAATCTTATCTTTATATATACTTGTGTTATACATTATTCATAAATACTTGATAAATATACATGTTACATACATACTTGATGCTTCTTTACATGCAAATTCATGTGTATTCATACATGTTTTACATGCAAAATACATCTTTATACTTCTTTATTTATGCACCACACTTACACAATGCAATTATACGTTTAAAACACTTAAAAATCAGCAAAATTAAACAAAATTCGGCATTTGGGCCTTGGGCCTGGCGGGTTCGCGCGGATGGGCTAAGCCCATCTGCCCTAACAAGCCCATCCGCAATTAAGGGCCCATCCGCCCTTAACCTACTGGTCAGCCTATATATACGAACACTTCTTCTTCATTCCAACCCTTCCTCACTCAAACTTCTCTCTCGAATCACTACTGAGCAGAACCATTGTGAAGCTTCTATTAGTCACTCCTAAGGGAGTTCTTAGCTCAGGAACTTCTATCTTTATCTGATTTCTTCTAAAATTCTTTGTTTTCTTCAAACTTTTAACAAGGATTCTTCACAAAGATCCGTTTGGTTCATCAGACTTACCATGCCAGCTGATATGAACACTCAACTCAGTTAAGGACCAAACTAATGTGAAGCTAATCTATCAAAGCATTTTTTACAAAACTTTCAGATTCCAAACTTAACTGGATTCAAGGTTCTTCGGGCTCACTAGTTGGGTAAATAGCTATGGATTCAAGATGTAACCAAGACCAATTGAGTAGGTGGTCAATTTAAACAAAACCGAGCTGATTTACATCAAGAACAACCACATTCGCCCGAAATGGCAGACGTGTGACAACTGGCACCAAACCGGTAATTTCCGTACACTTTAATTATTGCTTAATGACTGCAATTATGTGCTTAATTGTCAGCAATGTCTGAACACATGATTAAACAAGTGAATTCATGCACGTTGTATACTACAAAATATTGCTTTATGCATAAACGAGAGCGTTGCGTCAAAAATAAAAGTAAACTCACCGGTAAGACACTATGTGTCAACAGAACTGCAGAAAGCAGTCAGTTGAGATTATTTGATGTTGTTTGTCATTAATGGTTAATAGGTGATTTAATGGTTAAAAATTATGAACACACAAGATCAAAACTAAAAGTCTTGAAAGAAAGATAAACTAGTTGGATAAAGAGTAGATATGTGTGTAAATCTTGTGAAACTTGTCTAGTTGAGATTATTTGATGTTGTTTGTCATTAAAAGTGGGATGGATCATCATCTACGTATACTAGATCATGTTCAAGAACATGAACTAGTAGTATGTTAAGTGTTAGAAATATAAAAGATGATGAAATCATCCACCATGAACTTGGAACTTGTGTAAACATAATTTTCCTTGTAAAATAAGACCCTAAGCATGTAGATCTAAAGATCTACAAGTGGTTTTTCGGAAGAACCAAGCGGAAAATGCTAGTTTTGTTAAAACCCGGACCTTATATAAATTAAAAGCATTTTAGTAAATAAACAAGTGTGTAGACACTTGTGTAACAAGGGAGTTCTACAAAGAAATATTTTTGTAAACCTTGACTAGAAATTGTGAAACTTCACATTCTTTAAAAATAAAGTTTCTAAGAAATTAAACTTATTTTTAAAGATAACTAGACTTACTAAATGTGCTAGTAAGTTACTACACATTTTTGTAAATATCCAAGTTCATGAAATGGAGAAATTAGTGATTGTTGTTGATGATTATTGTTGATAATTGTTGTTGATGATGGTTGACGATTTAAAAGAAAATAAACACATGTTTTGAAAACATGGAAAACCTTCATTTTTAGGGGAAACTCTGTCAAAATTTTTATAAATTTTGACACTTAGAAAAATATAAGTTTTTGAGAAACTTATTCCCTAAAAATGTATCTAAAAATATTACCAAGGTTTCCCTAATTTTTTTGGTGATAAGAAATGAGGATTTCTTCAAGAATAAAAAAATGGATATAAGTATGTATATTTTTGAGAGAAAAATATATATTATTTGACCACCAACTTTTGTGCTAAGTGTATATAGTATGTGTTATACGTGCTAGTGTATTAAGACTTAAAAATACACTAAATACTCATGAGGAGTATAAATATAAAAATACGCATACAACATACAAGATACATAATTCGGGTGCAAAGTGCAAAATACAAAAGCTTATATTTATTTTTGAGAAAATAATATAAGTAAGACACTTAGTTAAAAATATAAAATATTTTTAACACAAGAAAATATACACAAAAGAGAGTGACTGTACTTGTGCGACGCAAGTCTAGTGACTAATGTTAAGAAAACACGTATAGGTTACGACGTTAATTAAGCAAATCCGGTGAAGTTTACGATGCACAGGAACGCAAAGTTGTGAGTTCATGCTCCCCCTTTTCTCTTAACTGTTTTCAGTTTTATAACTTCGGGGGTGAAATACATGTACAAATATTATAATGTTTATAAATGGTATGATAATAAGAAACGCACTTGGTGAGGACGAGAACCAAGTTGGATGCGTTATGAGAAATGATAACAAGAAACGCACTTGGTGAGGACGAGAACCAAGTAGGATGCGTTATGAGAAATGATAAAAAGAAACGCGCTTGGTGAGGACGAGAACCAAGTAGGATGCGTTATGAGAAATAGTGTCACGAATAGGGTACAGAAGCACCATTAATCAACAATATACTTAGACCGCAGAACAAAAGGTTAGATATAACGGGTGCCTGGCAGCCACACTCTCGGTGAGGGAGAGAATCGAGTAGTGCTTTTGTGTCTCAGAATATACCAATTAAATGCCTTTGGTTTGGTGACTTCCTATGTCGTGTCACATGTTAATGGCTTTGCAACCCATTAACAATCCTGATACTTACAGGAATACTTTATTTACATAAAAGTCATACCATACAAAAAAAAATTGATGAATACTTGAGTACGTGGGGTACTCAAGAAAAGATTGAATTATACTTGAGTACATGGGGTACTCAAGAAGAAATTGAATTATACATGAGTACGTGGTGTACACATGAAACTGAATTAATATATGAAAACTTGATTTATTCACAAACTATGTTTTCATACAAAGTATACAAACGTGAAATACAAAAACTGCATGAATTCACACCAACATTATGTTGACGTTTTTCCAAAAACTCACATGTATTTCAGGTAACTAGGATGGATGTGCGCGCGGTCTTGCTTATGCTCGTGGATGTCGCTTGTGTTTAACTTTAAATAAAGTTGTAAACTTTTAAGACAATGTTTTAAGCTGTCTAGCGATGTAAACGCTAAACTTATGTTTTCAAATCATGGTATTTGATGTTATTTTACGAGCATGTAGCATGTTTACTCTTCGTATGCAATGAGAACCTTTCATGATCACACCTCGTGCTTCCGCCGCAGAAAGGGGTGTGACAGATTGGTATCGAAGCTGCGATTGTAGTGAACCAGGATTCCTTCTCGAGTCTAGTCTACAATCTCTAGGATCCATTCACGAAAACAATTTTCAAAGAGTTTTCATTGCATAAAACGTCCCGCGACATCCACTGCCTGAAACTGTCTACATGAGTCTAGAAAAGACACTATGAGACTTAGAGTGCACTTGAGTAGCACCTGTCATTGACTAGAGATTACTTGCAATTATGTGTGATAATTAGCATATACTAGAAGTAGAATGTCACAAGTATACGTGACTTTACCTGTAAGCGATGGCCCATCTGAAGGAAGAAATACGAGGATGAAATGAACTGTGCGGATTGTGCAAGGAGTTACGTAATTATGGATGCATACATAATTATGGAATTCAGTGCACAAAAATCACAGCAAGTCTTGTCACGTATAGATTCCCTCAGTGCAAGCCTACTAAGTACTCTGCTAGAGTAATAATTGTTTGATGTCACTTATGTGGTATATATACCTGTGAATATATATGATACTACTGGCTAGTGTGACGATATCAAACAAATGTCTAACCCTGTTGTGTTATGTTCTGTCAGAACATGGCACCCAGGAAAGCTATGAATGCTCGCAATGATGATCAACCTCCACCTCCCCCATTGCCAAGAACTGCTGAAGAGCTGAACGCTCTACTGGAGGAAAGGATCTCCGCTGCTATCGCCCAATACGAGGCGAACCGTACTCAAGACAGTGGTGGACCAAGCAACGCTAGACGTAATGGGAACGGAGATTCATCTGGAGGCAACGCAGCTCAAGGCTGTACTTTCAAGCAGTTTCTCGACTGCAAGCCGATGAACTATGACGGCACAGGAGGTGCAGTAGCATTTGTGCGCTGGACGGAGAAGACTGAAGCTACTATCCACATGAGCAAGTGTACCGCGGATCAACAAGTCACCTTTGCTACTGGGTTATTTGTCGATGAAGCTCTGACTTGGTGGAACCTGCAAGCCCAAACTTTGGGTGACGATGCCGCTTATGGCCTAACTTGGGAGGAACTGAAGGAAAGAATGAGGGAGAAGTATTGCTCTCGTGCTGAACTCCAAAGGCTGGAAACAGAGTTCTGGCACTTGACCATGGAAGGTGCTGACATCAATGGATATACTCGAAGGTTCCACGATCTGTCTAGAGTGCTTCCCTACATGGTGACTCCTGAATTTAAGCGTGTGGAACGCTACATTTGGGGACTAGCCCCAGAGTTTCGTGGCATGGTGACGTCAGCCAAACCACAAACAATCACTGAGGCTGTAACTCTGGCTGTCAGCCTAACTGAAGATTGTGTTCGTATGAAGAAGTTATCATTGAACCTAACAGAGAAGACCGAGACGCATGCTGAGTCGTCCGACGACAAGAAAAGAAAACATGCAAACCTGAACCAAGCAACTCGTAACAATAAGAGTTTCAACAACAAGAAGCGTGACGCTAACCCGTCTCAGGAGGCGAAAACCCATGCAACCAAAGCATACCAAGGTTCCATGCCTAGATGCCAAAAATGTAAGTATCACCATGATGGAGCTTGTCGCATTCCAAGGTGCGACAAATGTGGTAAATTGGGCCATCAAACAGAAGACTGTTGGGGAAAAGGAAAGAACCGAAATGGAAACGGTGCTGGTAACAAGAATGGTAACGGGAAAGGGCAGAACCAAGGATGCTTCAAGTGTGGAAGCAATGATCATTTCATGAAGAACTGCCCAGAGAGAAACAATGCTCAGGCTAGAGCATTTGTGATTGGAGCAAAGAACGCACGCGAGGACCCTAACGTGGTCACCGGTACGTTTCTCATTAACAATCACTTTGCATCCATATTATTTGACACTGGCGCCGATTATAGCTTCATGTCTGTGGAATTTAAACGCATGCTTGGGATAGAATCTAGTAGATTAGAAATTCCTTATTCCATAGAACTAGCCAATGGTAAACTCGTTGAATCGGGCGAAGTTGTTAGAGGCTGCACGCTAGAACTTGGTGAACGAAGATTTAGCATCGACCTCTTACCTATTCAATTGGGTAGCTTCGATGTAGTAGTCGGGATGGACTGGTTGTCCAAGAACAAAGCTGAAGTTATTTATCATGAGAAAATCATTCGCATCCCTTTAGCGAATGGTGAAACTCTCATCGTGCATGGAGAAAAACGAGACGCGCCTCTTCGAATCATCAGTTGTATGAAGGCACATAAGTGCTTGAGGAAAGGATGTGTCGCTTTCCTAGCACACGTTATAGACAAGAAGGCTGTGGAGCCAAAACTTGAAGACATTCCTGTGGTGAAGGAATTTCCTGATGTGTTCCCTGAAGATCTGCCAGGACTACCTCCGCAACGACAAGTCGAATTTCATATAGACTTGGTTCCCGGAGCCGCTCCTGTGGCCAAGGCTCCCTATCGACTTGCACCATCCGAAATGCAGGAATTGTCTACACAACTCCAGGAGTTGTTGGATAAAGGATTCATAAGGCCAAGCTTCTCACCCTGGGGAGCTCCAGTATTATTCGTGAAGAAGAAGGATGGATCACTGCGGATGTGTATCGATTACAGGGAACTGAACAAGCTCACTATCAAGAATCGGTACCCGCTACCGAGGATTGATGACTTATTCGATCAACTGCAAGGATCAAGCTACTATTCCAAGATCGACCTTCGATCTGGATACCATCAGCTGAGAATCCAAGAGGAAAGCGTACCAAAGACTGCATTCAGAACACGCTATGGGCACTACGAATTTCTTGTGATGCCATTCGGGCTGACGAATGCACCAGCGGTCTTTATGGACCTAATGAACCGCGTATGCAAACCATATCTCGATAAATTCGTGATTGTATTTATCGACGATATCCTGATTTACTCGCGAACGAAAGAAGAGCACGAGCAACACCTCAGGACTATCTTGGAACTACTGAAGAAAGAGAAGCTTTATGCAAAGTTCTCGAAATGCGAATTCTGGATTCGCGAAGTACAATTTCTTGGTCACGTTGTGAATGAGAAAGGAATTCATGTAGACCCGTCCAAGATAGAAGCAATAAAGAATTGGGAAGCTCCCAAGACCCCAACCGAAGTTCGACAATTTTTGGGCTTAGCGGGCTACTATCGGCGATTCATTGAGAATTTCTCAAAGATAGCTCAACCGCTAACGACCCTTACACAGAAAGACAAGAAATACGATTGGGGTCACAAACAAGAAGAAGCCTTCCAGTTGCTTAAAAACAAGCTCTGCGATGCACCAATACTGTCATTACCCGAAGGCACTGAAGACTTCGTGGTATACTGCGACGCCTCATGACAAGGCTTGGGTTGCGTGCTCATGCAACGCCAAAAAGTCATCGCTTACGCTTCCAGACAACTGAAGGTACATGAAAGAAATTATACCACTCACGACCTGGAGCTGGGCGCAGTGGTATTCGCCTTGAAGATTTGGCGACATTATTTATATGGTACTCGATGTACAATTTTCACAGATCACAAAAGCTTACAACACATATTTGATCAGAAGGAATTGAATATGCGCCAGCGACGTTGGGTCGAGCTGCTGAACGATTATGACTGTGAGATTAAGTACCATCCTGGAAAGGCAAACGTTGTAGCGGACGCGTTGAGCCGAAAAGAAAGGGTTAAGACCCTAAGGGTTCGAGCATTGGAAATGACGATTCGAACGAACCTCACTGCACGCATTCGTGATGCACAACAAGAAGCTCTTAAAGGAGAGAACCGTAAAGCTGAATACCTACGGGGTATGCTGAAATACATGGTGCCAAACGAAGAGGGATCCTTATACTTCAAGAAGCGTATTTGGGTTCCACTCTATGGTGGCATACGAGAAGTCATCCTTAATGAAGCCCACAAATCGAGATATTCGATCCATCCAGGATCGGACAAAATGTATCAAGACTTGAAAGAATACTATTGGTAGCCGAGACTCAAGGGCGACGTTGCTGTCTATGTTGGAAAATGCCTAACCTGTGCTAAGGTTAAGGCCGAATATCAGAAACCGTCCGGCCTACTACAACAACCAAAGATTCCCGTGTGGAAGTGGGAACAAATCTCGATGGACTTCATAACGAAATTACCCAGGACCCCGAGAGGGCACGATATGATATGGGTAATAGTTGATCGATTAACGAAATCTGCGCATTTCCTACCAATCCGAGAGAAGGATAGCACTGGAAAGCTGGCAGAGATATACTTAAGAGAAATTATGGCATGACATGGAGTGCCAATCTCAATCATTTCAGACAGAGATGGACGCTTTGTCTCAAGAATCTGGCAATCATTTCAGGAAGCCTTTGGATCTCAGTTAGATCTGAGCACGGCATTCCATCCGCAAACAGACGGCCAGAGCGAACGGACTATACAAACGTTAGAAGATATGCTTCGCGCATGTGTCATGGATCTAGGCGGCAGCTGGGATACTCATCTACCTTTAGTTGAGTTTTCCTACAATAACAGTTATCATACGAGCATAAAAGCCGCGCCGTTCGAAGCTCTGTATGGCCGCAAATGCCGATCGCCCTTATGTTGGGCAGATGCCGGAGATAAACGTATGGTTGGTCCTGAACTTGTACAAGAGACAACCGACAAGATTGCGCAGATCCGAGAGCGCATCAAGGAGGCTCGAGATCGACAAAAGAGCTACGCTGATCCGAAAAGAAAATCAGTAGAATTCAAGGTGGGAGACAAAGTGTTGTTAAAAGTCTCACCATGGAAGGGCGTAGTCAGATTTGGAAAACGTGGAAAGCTGAATCCACGATACATCGGAGCATTCAGAATATTGAAAAGAATTGGTACCGTGGCATACAAGTTGGAGTTACCGGAAGAACTTAATGGAGTACATGATACGTTTCATGTATCCAACCTGAAGAAGAGTCCAACACAAGAAAACGTGATCATCCCGATGGATGAAGTGCATATTGATGAAGCCCTCCGATTTACAGAACAACCTGTTGAGGTTACCGACTGGAAAGTCAACAAGACCAGGAGGAGCAGCGTAAAACTTGTCAAAGTACGTTGGAGCTCTAAGCACGGACCCGAGTACACATGGGAACGTGAAGACCAGTTCAAGGAAAAGTATCCCCACCTATTCAAGAAGACTCCGGCGAGAGTTAGTTCAGCCTGAATTTCGGGACGAAATTCTTTTAACGGGGGGAGACTGTGACAACTGGCACCAAACCGGTAATTTCCGTACACTTTAATTATTGCTTAATGACTGCAATTATGTGCTTAATTGTCAGCAATGTCTGAACACATGATTAAACAAGTGAATTCATACACGTTGTATACTACAAAATATTGCTTTATGCATAAACGAGAGCGTTGAGTCAAAAATAAAAGTAAACTCACCGGTAAGACACTATGTGTCAACAGAACTGTAGAAAGCAGTCAGTCAATAAAATTGGAGCCTAGGTGTAGGTCCGACAGCAAGAATGCATTAAAACCCAAGAGTACATACAAGGGTTTAATATATATACTCTCTGGAAGCAAAAATAAGCACTAAAAAGCACCCGAAACGCACTTTAAGTGCAGAATTTATATAATTCAGCATTTAAACATATGAATATTATGCAGAAATGTCGTTTTATTATCCAGAATATTTCCCTAAGTGTTGGGAATTGAAAGGGTACAAGAAAGATACTTAAAAGACACTAAAAAGTGTAATTTAGCACTTTAACGAATCGGTGTCTAACCGAACAACCGGATAATACCCGGAACACCAAAATAATGCTAGAAGCATTGTTTTTATTTTTCTAAGCTAGTTAGGGTCCCCGAACACCCTAACACACTATAGATTGCTTAACATACTTGAACCACTAAATATTTCATTTATTTACTAACTAGATTAGTAAACTTGGAATTAAAATCAAACTAAGCCAACCCCCCCCCCCCAACCGGATTTGAACATGTGGTACACCCCCATGATTTTATTTATTTGTTTAGTTGATATGGTTGGTTATCTTGAAGACATAAGGACCATAGGGTAACCAAATGTTGGAAGAACATTATATAAAAACCATAGGTCTTACATACCCTTGTCACTTTACCATTCAAGCAACAAGAACTCCTCTTCTTCTCTCCCTTGGCTACAGCCTCAACTACACACACACACACTTTCATTTTCAATCATCATTCAAGCATTCCAAGGTGATATTGAGGTGTAAGAAGGCCATTAACGAAGCTCGGTGCAAGCGGATCTTGAAGGACCTTCACCATTTGCTTTTATCCACCTCATTTGCACTCTTGAACTCCCCTAGCCTTGTGCTAGTAGTAAGTGCTCTAAATCATCATCTTGATCTTGTTTATGATGGTTAATAGGTGATTTAATGGTTAAAAATTATGAACACACAAGATCAAAACTAAAAGTCTTGAAAGAAAGATAAACTAGTTGGATAAAGAGTAGATATGTGTGTAAATCTTGTGAAACTTGTCTAGTTGAGATTATTTGATGTTGTTTGTCATTAAAAGTGGGATGGATCATCATCTACGTATACTAGATCATGTTCAAGAACATGAACTAGTAGTATGTTAAGTGTTAGAAATATAAAAGATGATGAACTCATCCACCATGAACTTGGAACTTGTGTAAACATAATTTTCCTTGTAAAATAAGACCCTAAGCATGTAGATCTAAAGATCTACAAGTGGTTTTTCGGAAGAACCAAGCGGAAAATGCTAGTTTTGTTAAAACCCGGACCTTATATAAATTAAAAGCATTTTAGTAAATAAACAAGTGTGTAGACACTTGTGTAACAAGGGAGTTCTACAAAGAAATATTTTTGTAAACCTTGACTAGAAGTTGCGAAACTTCACATTCTTTAAAAATAAAGTTTCTAAGAAATTAAACTTATTTTTAAAGATAACTAGACTTACTAAATGTGCTAGTAAGTTACTACACATTTTTGTAAATATCCAAGTTCATGAAATGGAGAAATTAGTGATTGTTGTTGATGATTATTGTTGATAATTGTTGTTGATGATGGTTGACGATTTAAAAGAAAATAAACACATGTTTTGAAAACATGGGAAACCTTCATTTTTAGGGGAAACTCTGTCAAAATTTTTATAAATTTTGACACTTAGAAAAATATAAGTTTTTGAGAAACTTATTCCCTAAAAATGTATCTAAAAATATTACCAAGGTTTCCCTAATTTTTTTGGTGATAAGAAATGAGGATTTCTTCAAGAATAAAAAAATGGATATAAGTATGTATATTTTTGAGAGAAAAATATATATTATTTGACCACCAACTTTTGTGCTAAGTGTATATAGTATGTGTTATACGTGCTAGTGTATTAAGACTTAAAAATACACTAAATACTCATGAGGAGTATAAATATAAAAATACGCATACAACATACAAGATACATAATTCGGGTGCAAAGTGCAAAATACAAAAGCTTATATTTATTTTTGAGAAAATAATATAAGTAAGACACTTAGTTAAAAATATAAAATATTTTTAACACAAGAAAATATACACAAAAGAGAGTGACTGTACTTGTGCGACGCAAGTCTAGTGACTAATGTTAAGAAAACGCGTATAGGTTACGACGTTAATTAAGCAAATCCGGTGAAGTTTACGATGCACAGGAACGCAAAGTTGTGAGTTCATGCTCCCCCTTTTCTCTTAACTGTTTTCAGTTTTATAACTTCGGGGGTGAAATACATGTACAAATATTATAATGTTTATAAATGGTATGATAATAAGAAACGCACTTGGTGAGGACGAGAACCAAGTTGGATGCGTTATGAGAAATGATAACAAGAAACGCACTTGGTGAGGACGAGAACCAAGTAGGATGCGTTATTCGAAATGATAAAAAGAAACGCGCTTGGTGAGGACGAGAACCAAGTAGGATGCGTTATGAGAAATAGTGTCACGAATAGGGTACAGAAGCACCATTAATCAACAATATACTTAGACCGCAGAACAAAAGGTTAGATCTAACGGGTGCCTGGCAGCCACACTCTCGGTGAGGGAGAGAATCGAGTAGTGCTTTTGTGTCTCAGAATATACCAATTAAATGCCTTAGGTTTGGTGACTTCCTATGTCGTGTCACATGTTAATGGCTTTGCAACCCATTAACAATCCTGATACTTACAGGAATACTTTATTTACATAAAAGTCATACCATACAAAAAAAATTGATGAATACTTGAGTACGTGGGGTACTCAAGAAAAGATTGAATTATACTTGAGTACGTGGGGTACTCAAGAAGAAATTGAATTATACATGAGTACGTGGTGTACACATGAAACTGAATTAATATATGAAAACTTGATTTATTCACAAACTATGTTTTCATACAAAGTATACAAACGTGAAATACAAAAACTGCATGAATTCACACCAACATTATGTTGACGTTTTTCCAAAAACTCACATGTATTTCAGGTAACTAGGATGGATGTGCGCGCGGTCTTGCTTATGCTCGTGGATGTCGCTTGTGTTTAACTTTAAATAAAGTTGTAAACTTTTAAGACAATGTTTTAAGCTGTCTAGCGATGTAAACGCTAAACTTATGTTTTCAAATCATGGTATTTGATGTTATTTTATGAGCATGTAGCATGTTTACTCTTCCTATGCAATGAGAACATTTCATGATCACACCTCGTGCTTCCGCCGCAGAAAGGGGTGTGACAAGGCGCATCCTCCCGAATAGGACATCCCCATTTGCACGGATGTGGCATCCCCATCCGCGCGAATGCACTGTTCATTCAGTTCCGACAAGTTTTGAATGATTTCCAGATTGCTATTCTTCGTATAGTTAATTCTGGAACATCAGAGTGTGTTCTGTGGGAACCTTGGTTTCCATTCTTGAACCACCACCTCACTTAAACTTTTGAACGAACACCCAAACAACTTCCTAGACTTAGAACAAGTGAACCTCGTCCAGCCTACGACACTTAGTTAATTCTTTCTACGTCGTATTGGCACACCTGGGTTGTACATTGTTCGGTATACGTTATATTCTGTCATTTCCTTTCTGTAAATCATGACCAATCGATCAGTTTAACTCATTTATGCTTTGGTGATCTATAATGAGGTTTTAACTTCCATGCATGACTTCCATGAGACTTCTGATATTCCTGGACTAATCATATACTAATACTATAACTAACAAACATAACAGAAAACATGAACTTAATTGATTAATAGTTAAAACGTTCAAAACGAGACTCTGACCGAAAACAATCCCATTCACACGGATGGCCCATCCGCACAAATGATACATCCGTCCCAGACAGCCTCTTACGAACTGTTCTGTCACACCCCGATATTTCCACGTATTACCGGTGGGCCCGGTGGGGAGTATCGTGACATAGTTGATATCATCAAAGTCAATATTCACAGTTTAATGCACAACGGAAGTCTTAGATGAAAATAATATTACAAACCGAAATTCAAAGTATAAATAAATATTATACAAACAGTTGTAAGTGTATCCACAGGCGGATCTTAAAACAGAAATATAAATATTGTTCAACAGACTTTAGACGTTCAGAACTTGCAAGATTCTTTATTAACGCCCCGATATCCCAGCCAATTACGTACGGTACATGTCACTTAGTCTTTTTGGGAAAATACGTCAGTTTACACTGGTAAATACAGTTAACCGGCTCTATTGAAAACATTTATAAAAATTGGTTTAAATGCACACGGCACAAAGATTTTATAACTTGGGATAATTATATTAATAACAATCTCGTATCAGATTCACATGTTTGTCCAACATTTAGGGCCGGTATAAAAGCCGAACAAGATTAATCGACACACCACAAATATAAAACTCACAAGAAGTTTCCTCATGAGTGAGTATATCTTTTACATACACAACAGACAGGTGCATGCCTACACCCCGTGCTCAAGTCGTGGCTATTCACGTTTTTTGAATGAGCCAAGGATATCCAGGAGATGATCGTTAACCCCCAATGTTATTTGTTATCAAGCAATACTGATTAAAGCGGGATTATACAATTTAACCATATTCGGTTAAAAGGTTTCTACACCTAACCAAGCGGTAATAATTTACCGTATCCCAAGCCCGTATAAGGGAAAATAAGTTAAAACTTAAAAGTATTTACCTGAGCTAAAAATGTAAATTATACTCAGCCGTATATTCTAATCAGCAAGTGCAAATACTTCTACCGGGCTTCTTAATCTGGAACGAATGTTTTATTAACCTATTAGATTCCTAACGGGTCTTATTCAAGTTGTAACTTAGACCGGTTAGTTTTAAAGAAAGGTTTACAGTACGAAACGCTAGATTAAGCGGTGACCGGATAGGAATGTAATTTTAGACCCGACAAGTATGAAGACTTGTATATAATGGGTAAACTAAATACATTCTGGATTTTGAAGTAAAAATGATAAGGTTTGACTCGTTTCGGCTAATTTATGCAATCTAGTTACATAATCCGTACCGAACGCGTATATGCATAACGGGTAACCGAATGAGTCATATACAAGTTCCATAAGTTATTATGCTTAAAATATGTTGTGATATCAGTAGGATATCTTCAATTATGCCCCAAACGAATTTAAAATCAATTTAAGCCCCGTAGGGGTATTTTGGTCATTTTAAAGTTTATAAAAGAGGTTTAATAGCAAACTCAGGTTCTGGTCTAAAATATTCAGTAAAAATATTTATTTTATCAATTCACATCAGTAAGATATCATACATATGTGAGGTTTATCATTTATGGCCAAACTATGCACCGTAGGGGCATTTTGGTCATTTCACATATGCTTTTAAGGTCAACTTTGGAAGTCTGAGTTCAAGACTTATACTTACTATTAAAGTATGAAAATTTATTTATAAAATCAGTAGGTAACAAGTCTTAGGCGTTAAATATGGTTTTAAACCATACTATGCGCCTAATTAGCGTAAAAGTCGGTAATTGACGTTATTCAAGATGTTTATAAAATTCTGAAGTTTTGATCAGTCCTTAATGCTTAAATTATTTTATTTAAAATATAACATCAGTAGGAAAAGGTTCGGTATGTAAATGATATGTAAAATTCATTTTATTAATGAAAATGGCATTATCGTCAATTACCGAATTTACACAAGAACTCTATGTTATGGTCAGTATAAAATTTGACCAAAAATTCCAAAAATCCCTAAAAATTATATCATAACAGTGGGTAGCAAGTTTGGTTTCAAAAATTGGGTTTAATTATGATTTATGCTAAAAATGCAATTTAATTAACAAAAAGTTATGTTTTACGATATCTTGCATAACTTTTATTTGAGACCAGAAACTGATGTCAAATTTTTTTATGACATATATATATATATATATATATATATATATCAGTAATAAAGCTAACATATAATATGGTCACAAAGGAACCCTAAGGCATAACTAAACTAAGCTAATTCGGGTCAGAACTAAAAGTCAAAGCAAAAGTCTACTTTTGCGACTTTTGGTTGCGAACCGAGCCTAATACTCAGAATTGTCGGGTTGAACACGTCTAAACATGTTCTTATTTTATTTACCAAGTTATTTAAGTGATAAAACGTATTCTATAGCTTCTACATTATCAGTTATGAATTATTTTATAAAAACTGACTCGTTTGACTTTTATGTTCATAACTTTGACCCGACAATTGACTAAGTAAACGTGATAATTAGGAGGTGCCCTTTTGAGGGATTATCACCTACTTAATTACCAACACATAGCCACTTTCAATTTCGAATAATGGCTGGACCGTTAATGATTAATCACAAAGTCAAAGTATCATTACGATATCGTTGACTTTCGGTCATTAAGCTTAATAAAACTTAACTACAGGAGCTAAGAACGCTTACAAGGGTCCTTAGCATGAAGATTATACTTAAGAGAGCTTGCTTAATGCTTAGGATGCTCTAGAGAATGCTCCAAAGCTTGAGCAATTGTGAGAGTATGAAAATTTGAATTGTGCAAGTGAGAATGCTGCCCAATGCACCTATTTATAGCAAATGTGAGCATCTCCAGATCATCCCAGGTGTTTAGTGTTATATTCAGATGATAACAAGTGTCCTAGGTGGTATTAGAAACCAGGAAACAGTCCATTGTTTCGAGATATATGTGTTTAAAGCTGAAAATGGTGAAGAAATTGCAGAGACCTGCACTTGTGCATGCTGGCTGTGAAAATCAGGCCGTCGCGTCGCGCGACGGCAGGGGTGTGTTGGTGTCGCACAGCGCCATCCCTAGGGGGACCAGCACATCAAGTTTCAAACTTGCCAAGAATGGCCCTTGAACCTTTTAAAACATAATAACTTCTATTTTAAGCACTTTTAACCCATAAAGTTTATATTTGGATGATCTTTAGGATATAATCAACACCGTTAGGTCCGGTTTCGTTAATCGATATCCGAAAACACTAGTTTCACCGTGTTGACGCTTTTAACCCTTTATTTACGAAAATTAACGTATTTAATATCAAACGATGTCGAAACCTCGTGAATTTTTCGTCACTTGTTCTTGAGAGTATAATTAATCGTTACAAAGCCCCGGGTTTGTTAAAAGGTCACTCAGAGGTAGAATTTAACATGTTGACACGTTTAACCCTCGCGTCTTGTAAACTTCCACTTTCTTTCACAAACGGCTTCATACGTTTCACAATTTATTCGTTTAAGAGTATAATCATCGTGTAGGGTTGTTGAAAGGCATAGTTTTCAAATGTTGACACTTTGGATCCATCTACACACATACTTTCTTTGTTTGTCAACTTTAGTCCCTCAAAATCAATTCATTACACGTTTAGCGTTCATGACACGTGTCTTTATTATATTGGACATGATTTTGCGAGGTGTTACATGTTCGTATTTCCGTTTCTGATATTCTGATTTCGTGTTTCGTGTCGCTGATAGTCATAATACATTTCTATTTATTTTACTTATTATTTTCTTAATATACTAAGTACTTTAATTCTACAACCTTGATCCTCCAACTCCAACTCACACTTTCGTTTGCCCTGTAGGGTAACCTCGGCATTCCTGTACTAGTCCCATCATAACCTCGGCATTCCTGTACTACGTTCATCTACTCCTGCCAAAACTACGCTCACTGGGATTCTAGCTCAAAATTAGCAAAACTGTGAGTATACTTGAATCCCCTTTCCAGTTTTACACTTTGGGGTGCAACATGTTTATCTATCAAACTTACACAACTACACTTACATGTTTATACAAATGCACAAACAATTCTTATACATGCGGGCATACGTTATACTTGAAACTTTAATCTGGGTTTGTACGTTTTGTGTTGAACTTGTCATTAACTTCGTACGAGCCTACCCTTAACATGTATAGCGCTATAGGAGTAACGCACCGCCTGTGAACGTTGGGTTATGTTAAGATTTTCTTGCGTTAAACTTGGTTTGACTTGTTTGTTCACATGCCAGTTTATTGTTGACCTTGAATGACTAGCTTGCTATACGAATTTTGTAGAGTATCATAATTACTCTACAAATGATCTTGTATGGTAATTTTAATCTCGTAATTTTGGTTTGACTTGTTCGTTCACATAATTTTGTAGAGTATCATAATTACTCTACAAATGATTTTGTATGGTCATTTTAATCTCGTAAGATAATTTTGATCTTGTAGGGTAATTTTGTAGAGTATCATAATTACTCTACAAGTGTATGAAAATTACGCTACAAGTTTCAAAATTACCATACAAGAACATTTTACAAAATTATCCTACAAGATCAAAATTACCCTACAAAAACATTTTACAAAATTATCCTACAAGATCAAAACTACCTACGAGCAAATATTGTTATGAAAATGCCACACGTTTTTTTTTTCATGCTTTTCGTACGTTTTGTACGATAAGGCTGTTTGTATGTGAACTTTTTTTTTAACGACAAGGAACGACGTGCCAACCACCGTGACACCGGGCACTGTGACCAAGGTCGACTACTCGACCGCTGCCAGCCCCTTGGCTCTCCCAGATGCGCGGAAACCCGACCTCCACCCGCTCGAAGGCACGACCGTGGAATAATCGGTAAAACCTTGCCTCACATTTAAGATGAACCTGTGTTACCCGTATACGCCCTTCACCTGGATGCTGCAGAAAATAATAGAGAGATTGAGAGTCGTACCTCGGTCACAAGTAACATCAAGTCTTTCCCCAACCACTCCACCACTTTCTCATTATCGTGTACGTGAACTTAACTCTTAATTTATAGGGTGATGAATCCTCATGTGGTCCTCCGGATGAATTATTCTACTCAAGTGTGTACAAAAAACATAGGGTCCTACAAATGACTCCAACGCGTCTTAATAAATGAATCAAAAGAAAATTAAAAAGTCTATGATTCTTGCCTTCTTGGCAATGCATGGTCTCTAATTAGTGACGACTTCACCAGAGTTGATGTGAAAGATTTAAATGACACCTTTCTTAATTAAACAACATGTATTGCTTCGAAACACTCTATAAAGAAGTTTTCTGTTTTGTAATTGTTTGCATTTCCAAGTTCTTACTATTATGTCTTATTCTCCTTCTCCTCTTCCTTTTCCTTCTCCTTCTTCTTCTCAAGCTCCTGTTGCGCTCATTGTTGGTATGGGTGTGATTGGTGCTTTTGTATTGTTAGTTGGTAAGTTGGATCGTACCATCAAGTAAAAAAATATAGAGGGAACCATGCATACTCATTGAGATATGTATTAATATATAATTTTAAGTAATGAATTTACGTCGAGATAGATGGTAAACGGGCAACAAGTTGCGCCGCTACCCTTTTTTGAATAGCAAAACTAAGTCTTTTAAAAACTACGTCCATAAATCTCGGGTCATAACATTACCATACAGTATTTATAATTTAGTGATATCTCATTGATCTGTGCAGCATGTGGTATGTTCTTACCTGTTGCAAACTCCACGGAAAATAAGGCGGAGGAATTAGAGAATGACGACGACTCTCGGTTTAATTCCCTGGCCATGGTCCAGTTCCTTGATGACATTGAAAAGGAAAAGCCCACCCGGTTCACCTATCAACAACTAAGAATAGCTACAGATAACTTCAGCATCATGCTAGGTTCAGGGGGCTTCGGGACAGTTTACAAGGGAATCATTAGCAACAACAAGTCTGTAGCTGTGAAAGTACTAAATGGAGCCTCTAACAAGCGAATAGAGGAACAATTCATGGCAGAAGTAAGTACTATGGGAAGAACCCATCACTTTAATCTTGTTAGACTTTATGGATTTTGCTTTGAATCAAGTTTAATAGCTCTTGTATATGAGTTCATGGTTAACGGCTCGTTGGATAATCACTTGTTTAAAGCGAACAAAGGAGATATGCTGGGGTTTGACAAGCTTCATGAAATTGCGGTGGGAACCGCGAGAGGCATCGCGTACTTGCATGAAGAATGTGCTCAAAGAATAGTTCACTATGATATTAAACCAGGAAATATACTCTTGGATTCAATTTTTTGTGCAAAAGTAGCCGATTTTGGTTTGGCCAAACTTTGCAATAGGGATAAGACCCATATAACTATGACAGCAGGACGAGGTACCCCAGGCTACGCAGCTCCTGAGCTCTGGATGCCTCATCCCATTACACATAAATGTGATGTTTATAGTTTTGGGATGCTACTTTTTGAGATCATCGGGAGAAGGAGAAACATGGACTTGTCTCTAGGTGAGAGCCAACAATGGTTCCCGATTTGGGCATGGGGCAAATATGAAAAAAAACAATTGAAAGATTTGATGATAGTTTGTGGGATTGAAGAGAAGGATCAAGAAGTGGTGGAGAGGATGCTAAAGGTGGCTCTTTGTTGTGTTCAATACAGGCCCGAGGCTAGGCCGGTGATGAGCATCATCGTTAGGATGTTGGAAGGTGTGTTAGAGGTCCCTGAGCCTTTAAATCCTTTTACATATTTGTTTTCAGGGGCTGATGAACCTAATGATTCTTTGGCTCGAATGGCGTGGAATGTGGGTGGTTCAGACTGGTCTTCGTCTGAAGTTGTAACAAGATCGGTTGGAGTCATGGAGACACCACTTATGAAGAAATATGAGATTACAATGGCATCCGAATAAACCCTGTGAAACAACAGCAAAACATCATATATTGTTTTGAAAATATTAATGTTTCTCATGGGTAAGTTGTATTTAGGATTGTAAGTGCAGTGCAAACTACTCTCTATTTGAATATAATATATTTTCTTTCGGATGATAAAGTATCAGTAGCATTTTTGGAGTTTCTGTGCAGTTTACATCTAGCTACACTTAACAAGTTAAGATGAATCCGAGCGGTGCGGCAGGATGTTGATTACAAATGTATTTGGTATCACTATATCATATGTTGGAAATTTCGAATTAAAAGATATTCCTTTGCGTGCAAGGCAAGGAAGCATGGAGTGGATAATTATTAGAATATTTAAACATGTTTGGGTTTAATTATTTAGTGATAATTATCATGTCCAATTTAATAGTTTATTAGCAATCCTAGTTATAGTCTAATAGGAGTGTTTAGATTATAAATACCATGCTTTGGGTATTAGTGATTGTAATTCAAGTTTTGAGTCAGTTTCTTGAATAATAATAAACGTTTGGGTGTTAGCCAAATACTTTGCAATTCGATTTCAATTTCCGTTCGATACCGATTTATCTTGAATTGGTATCAGAGCATACCTGGGGTCTTCGATTCAGCAACCTGCGAACCAAGGGGTTGGGATCAGTAAGCTGCAACGAGGGAGGTTGTCGCTTCCTGTCGTGAAAGTAATCGGAGTTTTTTAATCGGACCAGAAGAGAGGGCGGCTGGAACAGAAATCGGATCTGCTGAAGAGAACTGATTTGCTGCGAAGGTTCAGAACAGTGTGGAATTGGTAACAGCACGTGCGAAGGCTGCTGTTGTTTCTACTCTCAGACGAATCAAGGGGGTGTAGCGGATTAGTTGTGAAAGCAATTATCTTTTTGAAATTGGATCAGATCTATTGAAGGCCCAATAAGCTTTTAATTGGGTTCAATTTTTTAAAAGATTACGTAATTGACTTAAAAGTCCAATTACCTATACTTTGTTTGATACTGTTTTGATTTTTCGAGAACAGTACACAAACAAAAGTTATTTTGTTTTGGATTCTTTTTCGAGACAAATATAGCTTTGCTTTATTTTTCGGGTTTGCGATCGTATTGAAACTCGGGAATTAAACGCGTAGACTGGAAGAAACTGAACCAGTTACACCGGGTTCGTTTAATCTTACGTATAGTCGACGGAAGAAAAATATGGTTGGAAGCGATGGCGGTAGCGGCTCGAATACCGAGAAATCGGTTCCAAATTCAACAGCGCTTCAATGCCCGATGTTGAATAAGGTTAATTATACAATTTAGGCGTTGCGTATCCGAGCGATTTTTAACGTTCATGGCGTGTGGGAGGCCATTGAACGCGGAACTGAAACCGATGTGAAGAAAAACAATATGGCGATTGCCTTGTTGTTTCAATCCATACCGGAAGAACAGATCTTGCAAGTTGGTAATATGAAGACGGCAAAAGAGATGTGGGATGCACTGAAAGCGCGCCATCTGGGAGCCGATCGGGTACGTGAAGCAAGACTACAGACACTCATGTCTGAATTTGAGGCGTTGAAGATGAAGGATTCTAGTACAGTTGATGAGTTTTCTAGCCAGTTAACAGGAATGTCATCAAAAGCAGCGTCTCTCGGTTCTATAATAGAGGAACAAAGGATCGTGAAAAAGTTTCTCAGTGGTTTACCAAGGCGGTTCATCCATATGGTAGCCTCAGTTGAGCAACTTGTGGATCTAAAAACAGTTGCATTCGACGATGTCGTTGGTCGAATAAAGGCGTATGAAGAACGCATAAAAGATGAAGAATTGCAGTCGGATAATCAAGGTACTCAAACGAAACTAATGTTTAATAATACTAATGCCTCTTCAAGTTCTAGACAGACTTCACGCGATTCGAGTAGGGGACGCGGGAAAGGCTCGAACCGTGGACGTGGTGGTGGTGGACGCGGTCGAAACCAATCCGGTCAAAATCGCGGGTCACAAAACGGGTCCAACGAAGGGGATAAACAACAAGGAAAGAAGGATTATTCGAAGGTTCAATGCTTTCGATGCGACAAGTTCGGTCACTTTGTTTTAAGATGTCCAGAGCGAAAGAAAGAGAAACAAGCAAACTTGGTCGATGCGGAAGAAATTGACCCGTCTTTGTTTATGGTGCAAGATGTTCAAGAAATCGTTTACTTGAATGAAGAAAAGGTCATTCCAAAAAAATTACGAGAGCGGTTCAGAAGAAAAAGACTTGTGGTATTTGGATAATGGCGCGAGTAACCATATGACGGGTAATATATCTTTTTTCTCTGAATTAAATAAGCGTGTTGGTGGCAAAGTTAAATTCGGGGATGGGTCTCAAGTCGAAATATGCGGGAAAGGGTCTATATTACTATTGGGTAAAACGGGGGAGCAAAGGTTATTAACCGATATTTATTATATCCCTAGTTTACGTAGTAATATAATTAGTCTCGGTCAAGCAACGGAGTGTGGATGTGATATTCGTATGAAAGACGATTATTTATTAATGCGTGACGCTCAAGGCAAGGTGTTAATGAATGTTACTCGATCTAAAAATCGTCTTTATACGATTAAATTAAAAGTTGGAAAACCCGTTTGTTTGAAAGCTCGGATTGATAATGAAAATTGGTTATGGCACGCGAGACTTGGTCACCTAAATTTCGAGTCCATGAAACAAATGGTGAATAAAGATATGGTCATGGGGATGCCAAAAATCAATCATGAAAATCAAATATGTGATTCGTGCTTAGTCGGGAAGCATACGAGACAATCTTTTCCGAAGACGGCGTCGTTTCGGGCAACGCGTGCCTTAGAACTTATTCATGGAGACTTATGCGGTCCAATTTCTCCGAGCACAATAGCGGGAAATAGGTATGTATTTGTCTTAGTTGATGATTTTTCACGTTTCATGTGGACTTTTCTTTTAAAGGAAAAAAGTGAAGCGTTTGAAACCTTTAAAAAATTTAAAGTCATGGTGGAAGTGGAAGTTAGTAGAAAAATCAAGACGTTTCGAACCGATTGAGGGGGAGAATTTACGTCTCATGAGTTCAATCGGTTCTGTGAAAAACGAAGGGAGAATTTAACACCGTACGAGATGTTAAAAGGAAAGAAACCGGATCTTCAATTTCTTAAGGTGTTCGGATGTGCCGCTTATTTGAAAATTGTTGGCGGGCATCTTCCAAAATTAGACGATCGTTCGACTCGTCTAGTTTATCTTGGAAGCGAAAAAGGTTCGGGGGCGTATCGTTTATACAATCCAACGACTCGAAGAATTGTTGTGGGTCGAGACGGGGATACGGAGTTTGATGAAACGCGTGGTTGGAATTGGGGAAAAAATATTGTTTTTAATGACGAAGAGTCTCGCGAACCGGGTATGTTTTGGGTTGATTTTAATGGTGTAATTGACACCGGAGATGGGACCGTGAATACCGAACTTAGTGGGTCCACCTCTGGAACAAATGAAAACATTCAAAATTTGAGTGATGAGCTAGGGACGGAGTCAACTGGTCCGTTGACCAGCAGTTCAAATAAAAATAAAATAAATAACAGCAGTTTATCTAGTTCATCTAATAAATGTGACTCAAGTAATTTTGATATGGAATATGCAACAACGTCAAAATCAAACCATAAAGTTGTAAATGGTGTGGGCTCACATGGCCCAAATAGTCAAAGAATGAGATTAGATTCTTTCACCGCAAGAACATCAACTTTTCGTGGCCAAGTGCAACCTGGCCCAACAGTAGTGAATGAAGGCCAAGACAGCAGCTATATTGACGAGAACAGTAGCAGTGCTGAAGAAAATATTTTTGTGACGCCCGACCCGGTTGTTCGTAGATCCAGCCGAAACACGGTTACCCCGGTACGTTTTAACGACTATATTTTAAATTCGAGTTCTATTGATGAAGAATATTTATTGCTTGCGGATGACGAACCGGCTTATTTTAATGATGCGAAAAATAAACCGGAGTGGATGAAAGCAATGCAAGTAGAAATTGAATCAATTAATAAAAATAATACTTGGTCGTTAACCGAGTTACCGCGCGGTGCAAAAGCGATTGGTTTGAAGTGGGTTTTCAAGGTTAAGCGAAACGCGGATGGCTCACTAAATAAACACAAGGCTAGACTAGTGGCGAAGGGTTATGTTCAACAACCCGGAGTCGATTTTGACGAAGTGTTCGCGCCAGTTGCTCGACTTGAAACAGTTCGGTTACTTTTATCTCTCGCAGCGAATGAAGGGTGGGAATTACATCATCTAGATGTTAAATCCGCGTTCCTACATGGCGAATTAAAAGAAGAAGTTTATGTCGTTCAACCGGAAGGGTTCGTTAAAGAAGGCGAAGAACATAAAGTCTATAAATTATTGAAGGCGTTATACGGGTTAAGGCAAGCTCCACGTGCGTGGAATACGAAATTAAATAATATTTTATTAGATATGAAATTTCACCGGTGCTCGCAAGAACAAGCCGTATACCGAAGAACCGTTGGAACGGACGTCTTAATAATCGGCGTGTACGTGGACGATTTAATTGTGACGGGTTCAAATTTGAAACTTATTATGGAGTTTAAGCGCGGGATGGCTAAAAACTTTGAAATGTCGGATTTGGGAAAGCTTACTTATTATCTTGGAATTGAAGTGTCGCAGAGCAAGGACGGGATAAAAATTAAGCAATAGGCGTATGCAAAGAAAATACTGACGGAAGCCGGTATGATTAACTGCAATCCTACTAGTGTTCCCATAGACCCGAACGTGGAAGTTTCTAAATTTGAAGACGAAGAAGATTTTGATGCAACGAGATATCGAAAGATTGTCGGGTGTCTCCGGTACCTTTTACAGACTCGACCAGATTTGGCGTTTTCGGTCGGAGTAGCCAGTCGGTACATGCAATGTCCGAAGCAATCTCATGCAGCTCTCATCAAGCAGATTCTTCGCTATTTAAAAGGTACTTTTAGTTATGGCATTACCTATACTCGAGGAGAAAATATGTTAGTCGGTTACAGTGATAGTAGTCACAACATAAATCCGGACGATGGAAGAAGTACTACGGGGCACGTGTTTTATTTTGGGTCTTCCCCAATTACTTGGTGTTCTCAAAAGCAAAGTACAGTTGCTTTATCATCGTGTGAGGCGGAGTATATGGCGGCTAGTGCAGCCGCGTGTCAGGCGGTTTGGCTAAAAGAATTGATTGGTGAATTACTCGACAAGAAAGTTCAAGCGGCGGTGTTACGTGTTGATAATACATCAGCGATAGCTCTCGCGAGGAACCCGGTTTTCCATGGAAGAAGCAAACACATAAAATCCCGGTTTCACTACATTCGGGAATGTGTTGATCGTGAAGATATCGTGGTCGAGCATGTTAGTGGCATTGATCAGAAGGCGGATATTTTGACGAAGGCTCTTGGGAAGATCAAGTTCAAGGAGATGACTGAAAAGCTTGGAGTTGAAGACTTGTCAGATACGAGTTCGAAATTCCGGGGGTGATTGTTGGAAATTTCGAATTAAAAGATATTCCTTTGCGTGCAAGGCAAGGAAGCATGGAGTGGATAATTATTAGAATATTTAAACATGTTTGGGTTTAATTATTTAGTGATAATTATCATGTCCAATTTAATAGTTTATTAGCAATCCTAGTTATAGTCTAATAGGAGTGTTTAGATTATAAATACCATGCTTTGGGTATTAGGGATTGTAATTCAAGTTTTGAGTCAGTTTCTTGAATAATAATAAACGTTTGGGTGTTAGCCAAATACTTTGCAATTCGATTTCAATTTCCGTTCGATACCGATTTATCTTGATCATATACTAAAAGTTTTACGTTTTTTATAATTTCTTTTACAAATTTTATAATTTCTTGATAAGACTATAATATATTACGTTCACACAAATTGTACATAATTCATAAAAAAATAATACCAAAATGATATCATAGTACATTCATCCCTGCATCTATCTCGTAGGGGAGTTTATCGGCTTGGTTTTAATCGGTTCTGATTTGGTAATCGATCTAAACCGAATATTGAACACCCCTAGACTACGCAATCGGTTCCGATAATCGATCTAAACCGAATATTGAACACCCCTACGACTAGTCATTAGACTTGCATTGATGAAGCGCGTTGTGAAGTCATTTTATGATTCTATGATGTAGAAAGATTTCTCTATAGATGTTTTACGACTACGTCCAACAGAGGCTACGAACACTCCCTTCTCTCCTCCTTGTCGACGCCCTTGTATACAGACATCCCATCCCTCCCTCTCTGCTCTACATCAGCTACACGTCATTCACATCGGTCTACAGACCACTACAAATGGCCGGGTTGTGGACGGCCTAACAACGTATCTTAAAGTATAATTAACAATATACCCCTATGGTTCACTTTCATTTTTATTCAATGTAAATGTAATATTGTGATAAACTGTAGAAATATGTGACTTCCAAAATGTGAAGTCAAATATTGTGCCTTCCATCCTCCACTTGTGGTGGAGTGGTGGAAAGGATTTTGGTTTCTTAGGAGACCAAGGTTCGATCCCCACCCACTACATTTGGAGGAAGGGCAATGAACGGGGGGAGAACCAGGTTTCCAGGTTCGAATCCCGGGAGCCAACCCGAGTTTTCTACTACAGTGCATTTACTCCAGCGGGTCGCTTGTCACAACAGGCGGTCGGCTCGTGTGGAGGGTGCAACTCCTGTCAAGTGGCAGGGGGCTGAAAATTTTCTCGGGGAGAGCCAAGCTACCATTGCTACCGAAGCGTGGGCCCGGTTAAGACAACATAGTCTTCGGGACAGTAGTGGGGCGGGCCTGCGACTAGCGGGTGTGATATTACCGTCTGTTGTGAAAGTCGCCTCTCAAAAAAAAAAAAATATTGTGCCTTCCAATATGTGCCTTCTAGATGATGTGAAGTCAAATATTGCTGCAATAATTTACGCATGGAAGTCTAACAAATGTTAGGTGAAGAAATTTCCATGCAATGCAAATGTCAAATGTCAGGCAAAGAAAAATAAGCCATTGTTTCACATTCTAATTCTTGCCTATAAATAGGCTTTGAAGCTCCATTGCATAATGTACCATCACACACAAATATATATACATATAAGAGATACAAAAAGGCCTGGTCTATTCGCACACGTCCTTAGTCTATTTAAACACCTCAAAGCGCCGCGCTATGGCCAAAGCTGGGCGCTTTGGTGTAAAGTCAACCGACAAGGTCTGACAGGTTCAGTCCTTGTCTGTTGACTTTACATCAAAGCGCCCCGCTTTGGCCTAAGCTCGGCGCTTTGGTTTTTTTTTCCCAAAGCGCCCCGCTTTGGCCTAAGCTCGGCGCTTTGGTTTTTTTTTTTTTTTTTTTTTTAACATTTTGGGCGTATTTTTGACTGGTGACTGGTCTACGTTTAAGTTCAAATTTTACAATATTTAATTTGTTTGTGCACATATATCTAAAGGTGAAGTCCCATCTCAATATTTAATTTGTTGAGGCATCTCACTGTCGCGTACAACCCTTTCCAACTCTTTGACTAGTCCCATCCGTGCTATAGTATACATTTAGCAGTTCTTGTGGGCTCCACAATGCCACTTGTCACAATGAAATATAGTATACATTAGGGTGTAGGGAGTGGTTAGGGTCATTTTTAAATTTTTTGTAAGTTTTCCCTCTTAGGTCAAAGAGATAGAGTAAAGAGTAAACTGGAGTATGTATTTTTTTTAATACCGAAGCTATTAATGTATCACCTGGTGGTTGCGGTTGTGTTCGTCGACGATGGACATTTCATACATGTAGAGTTTGGAGGATGTTATCCAATGCCTCCCCCAAACCTACTCTGGACAGCGAACAGAACAGAGCGCGCAGCAGCCTGGCATACATTGCGGTTGTATTTTTTATTTTTTATATTTGAACTATTTTGATCCTCTTACTTTTGACAGTAAGAAAGAGTAAAAAGGTATGCAAAAATGCTATTTCTAGTCTTAGGAGTCTAAACATGTAGAGTAGGTCTTTGCATATGGAGTGTGGAGGTGGTTCTATGGAGTGTGGAGATGGTTCACCAAGTCAAAAGTGTTGTCATTTCTTTTGTTGGAACCACGCCCCTTCGACAAAAAAGAGGACAAGTGATAGGACTTGCAAAATGATGGTTTTAACTTGCTTGGTGTGGTTCCCAAACAATATACACCATAATACTACAATTAATAAAAAAATACGTCATGTACATGTACGGTAGGCGGCTGATACACATAACACTACTCATAGGAGTACTTGTGCTTTCAAACCAAAATGATACGATATAATGGAATACGACATCACACGTAACCGATTTGATCCGGAACTTGCAGTATAGTCCATATATATTAAAAAATGATGTATAATGGAAAAAGCGTAAAATTTATACTATTATCGACGCGTTTGTGAATTAAAAACAATATTAAAAAATTTAAAAAAGGCCCTAAGCGCTGCGCTTTGACCTAAGAGGGGCGCTTTGCCCGAAAATTTAAAAATGTAAAAAAAAAAAAAAAAAAAAAAACCCTCAAAGCGCCCCTCTTTGGCCATAGCGGGGCGCTTTGATGTAAAGCAACAGACAAGGTCTGACCGCGTCAGTCCTTGTCGGTTGACTTTACACCAAAGCGCCCAGCTTTGGCCATAGCGCGGCGCTTTGGGGTGTGAAAATAATTTTCTCCGTGTGTAAATAGCATGACCCTACAAAAAATCTCAAGTATATATATTTTTCTTTTTT
>JARYGA010041256.1:0-19741 GCA_030545235.1 Helianthus tuberosus
TGTCTAATCCGCATATATATCACCAGTGTCCTTGATTTTCTTGACTGTATATCTCTTAAATGTCAACATATACACGTGTGATTTAGTTTACGAAGGTTTTTCAATGCCGAGAACCTCGATCAGAGAGTAAAAAAGGCGTGAGGTTCACAATGGTGTAAGATTAAAATGGGATATACCGGGCTAGGATTCGAGTTACAGGAACAAAGGCCAAACCAATCACCCAAGAATGGAATCGTCGAGCGAAAACACTTGACAACCTCCTAGAAGCAGCTTTTCTGGCCACCAGACCTTTCTCCATCAATTAGGAATCTGATGCCGTCAGTAAACACATTCCTTAAATTGTAGCCATTTGTTGAGTGTTTTTTTTGGTGTTTAATCCGCATATATATCACCAGTGCCCTTGATTTTCTTGACTGTATATCTCTTAAATGTCAACAAATACACGTGTGATTTAGTTTACGAAGGTTTTTCAATGCCGAGAACCTCGATCAGAGAGTAAAAAAGGCGTAAGGTTCACAATGGTGTAAGATTAAAATGGGATATACCGGGCTAGGATTCGAGTTACAGGAACAAGGGCCAAACCAATCTCCCAAGAATGGAATCATCGAGCGAAAACACTTGACAACCTCCTAGAAGCAGCTTTTCTTGCCACCAGACCTTTCTATATCAATTAGGAATCTGATGCCGTCACTAAACACATTCCTTAAATTGTAGCCATTTGTTGAGTGTTTTTTTTGGTGTCTAATCCGCATATATATCACCAGTGCCCTTGATTTTCTTTACTGTATATCTGTTAAATGTCAACATATATACGTGTGATTTAGTTTACGAAGACTTTTCAATGCCGAGAACCTCGATCAGAGAGTAAAAAAGGCGTAAGGTTCACAATGGTGTAAGATTAAAATGGGATATACCGGGCTAGTATTCGAGTTACAGGAACAAGGGCCAAACCAATCACCCAAGAATGGAATCGTCGAGCGAAAACACTTGACAACCTCCTAGAAGCAGATTTTCTTGCCACCAGACCTTTCTCCATCAATTAGGAATCTGATGCCGTCAGTAAACACATTCCTTAAATTGTAGCCATTTGTTGAGTGTTTTTTTGGTGTCTAATCCGCATATATATCACCAGTGCCCTTGATTTTCTTGACTGTATATCTCTTAAATGTTAACATATACACGTGTGATTTAGTTTACGAATGTTTTTCAATGCCGAGAACCTCGATCGGAGAGTAAAAAAGGCGTAAGGTTCACAATGGTGTAAGATTAAAATGGGATATACCGGGCTAGGATTCGAGTTACAGGAACAAGGGCCAAACCAATCACCCAAGAAGGGAATCGTCGAGCGAAAACACTTGACAACCTCCTAGAAGCAGCTTTTCTTGCCACCAGACCTTTCTCCATCAATTAGGAATCTGATGCCGTCAGTAAACACATTCCTTAAATTGTAGCCATTTGTTGAGTGTTTTTTTTGGTGTTTAATCCGCATATATATCACCAGTGCCCTTGATTTTCTTGACTGTATATCTCTTAAATGTCAACATATACACGTGTGATTTAGTTTACGAAGGTTTTTCAATGCCGAGAACCTCGATCAGAGAGTAAAAAAGGCGTAAGGTTCACAATGGTGTAAGATTAAAATGGGATATACCGGGCTAGGATTCGAGTTATAGGAACAAGGGCCAAACCAATCTCCCAAGAATGGAATCGTCGAGCGAAAACACTTGACAACCTCCTAGAAGCAGCTTTTCTTGCCACCAGACCTTTCTCCATCAATTAGGAATCTGATGCCGTCAGTAAACACATTCCTTAAATTGTAGCCATTTGTTGAGTGTTTTTTTTGGTGTCTAATCCGCATATATATCACCAGTGCCCTTGATTTTCTTGACTGTATATCTCTTAAATGTTAACATATACACGTGTGATTTAGTTTACGAATGTTTTTCAATGCCGAGAACCTCGATCAGAGAGTAAAAAAGGCGTAAGGTTCACAATGGTGTAAGATTAAAATGGGATATACCGGGCTAGGATTCGAGTTACAGGAACAAGGGCCAAACCAATCACCCAAGAAGGGAATCGTCGAGCGAAAACACTTGACAACCTCCTAGAAGCAGCTTTTCTTGCCACCAGACCTTTCTCCATCAATTAGGAATCTGATGCCGTCAGTAAACACATTCCTTAAATTGTAGCCATTTGTTGAGTGTTTTTTTTGGTGTTTAATCCGCATATATATCACCAATGCCCTTGATTTTCTTGACTGTATATCTCTTAAATGTCAACATATACACGTGTGATTTAGTTTACGAAGGTTTTTCAATGCCGAGAACCTCGATCAGAGAGTAAAAAAGGCGTAAGGTTCACAATGGTGTAAGATTAAAATGGGATATACCGGGCTAGGATTCGAGTTACAGGAACAAGGGCCAAACCAATCTCCCAAGAATGGAATCATCGAGCGAAAACACTTGACAACCTCCTAGAAGCAGCTTTTCTTGCCACCAGACCTTTCTATATCAATTAGGAATCTGATGCCGTCACTAAACACATTCCTTAAATTGTAGCCATTTGTTGAGTGTTTTTTTTGGTGTCTAATCCGCATATATATCACCAGTGCCCTTGATTTTCTTTACTGTATATCTGTTAAATGTCAACATATATACGTGTGATTTAGTTTACGAAGAGTTTTCAATGCCGAGAACCTCGATCAGAGAGTAAAAAAGGCGTAAGGTTCACAATGGTGTAAGATTAAAATGGGATATACCGGGCTAGTATTCGAGTTACAGGAACAAGGGCCAAACCAATCACCCAAGAATGGAATCGTCGAGCGAAAACACTTGACAACCTCCTAGAAGCAGATTTTCTTGCCACCAGACCTTTCTCCATCAATTAGGAATCTGATACCGTCAGTAAACACATTCCTTAAATTGTAGCCATTTGTTGAGTGTTTTTTTTGGTGTCTAATCCGCATATATATCACCAGTGCCCTTGATTTTCTTGACTGTATATCTCTTAAATGTTAACATATACACGTGTGATTTAGTTTACGAATGTTTTTCAATGCCGAGAACCTCGATCAGAGAGTAAAAAAGGCGTAAGGTTCACAATGGTGTAAGATTAAAATGGGATATACCGGGCTAGGATTCGAGTTACAGGAACAAGGGCCAAACCAATCACCCAAGAAGGGAATCGTCGAGCGAAAACACTTGACAACCTCCTAGAAGCAGCTTTTCTTGCCACCAGACCTTTCTCCATCAATTAGGAATCTGATGCCGTCACTAAACACATTCCTTAAATTGTAGCCATTTGTTGAGTGTTTTTTTTGTGTCTAATCCGCATATATATCACCAGTGCCCTTGATTTTCTTGACTGTATATCTCTTAAATGTCAACATATACACGTGTGATTTAGTTTACGAAGATTTTTCAATGCCGAGAACCTCGATCAGAGAGTAAAAAAGGCGTAAGGCTCACAATGGTGTAAGATTAAAATGGGATATACCGGGCTAGGATTCGAGTTACAGGAACAAAGGCCAAACCAATCACCCAAGAATGGAATCGTCGAGCGAAAACACTTGACAACCTCCTAGAAGCAGCTTTTCTTGCCACCAGACCTTTCTCCATCAATTAGGAATCTGATGCCGTCAGTAAACACATTCCTTAAATTGTAGCCATTTGTTGAGTGTTTTTTTTGTGTCTAATCTGCATATATATCACCAGTGCCCTTTATTTTCTTGACTGTATATCTCTTAAATGTCAACATATACACGTATGATTTAGTTTACGAAGATTTTTCAATGCCGAGAATCTCGATCAGAGAGTAAAAAAGGCGTAAGGTTCACAATGGTGTAAGATTAAAATGGGATATACCGGGCTAGGATTCGAGTTACAGGAACAAGGGCCAAACCAATCACCCAAGAATGGAATCGTCGAGCGAAAACACTTGACAACCTCCTAGAAGCAGCTTTTCTTGCCACCAGACCTTACTCCATCAATTAGGAATCTGATGCCGTCACTAAACACATTCCTTAAATTGTAGCCATTTGTTGAGTGTTTTTTTTTGGTGTCTAATCCGCATATATATCACCAGTGCCCTTGATTTTCTTGACTGTATATCTCTTAAATGTCAACATATACACATGTGATTTAGTTTACGAAGATTTTTCAATGCCGAGAACCTCGATCAGAGAGTAAAAATGGCGTAAGGTTCACAATGGTGTAAGATTAAAATGGGATATACCGGGCTAGGATTCGAGTTACAGGAACAAGGGCCAAACCAATCACCCAAGAATGGAATCGTCGAGCGAAAACACTTGACAACCTCCTAGAAGCAGCTTTTCTTGCCACCAGACCTTTCTCCATTAATTAGGAATCTGATGCCGTCACTAAACACATTCCTTAAATTGTAGCCATTTGTTGAGTGTTTTTTTGGGTGTCTAATCCGCATATATATCACCAGTGCCCTTGATTTTCTTGACTGTATATCTCTTAAATGTCAACATATACACGTCTGATTTAGTTTACGAAGATTTTTCAATGCCGAGAACCTCGATCAGAGAGTAAAAAAGGCGTAAGGTTCACAATGGTGTAAGATAAAAATGGGATATACCGGGCCAGGATTCGAGTTACAGAAACAAGGGCCAAACCAATCACCCAAGAATGGAATCGTCGAGCGAAAACACTTGACAACCTCCTAGGAGCAGATTTTCTTGCCACCAGACCTTTCTCCATCAATTAGGAATTTGATGCTGTCACTAAACACATTCCTTAAATTGTAGCCATTTGTTGAGTGTTTTTTTTGGTGTCTAATCCGCGTATATATCACCAGTGCCCTTGATTTTCTTGACTGTATATCTCTTAAATGTCAACATATACACGTGTGATTTAGTTTACGAAGATTTTTCAATGCCGAGAACCTCGATTAGAGAGTAAAAAAGGCGTAAGGTTCACAATGGTGTAAGATTAAAATGGGATACACCGGGCTAGGATTCGAGTTACAGGAACAAGGGCCAAACCAATCACCCAAGAATGGAATCGTCGAGCGAAAACACTTGACAACCTCCTAGAAGCAGCTTTTCTTGCCACCAGACCTTTCTCCATCAATTAGGAATCTGATGCCGTCACTAAACACATTCCTTAAATTGTAGCCATTTGTTGAGTGTTTTTTTAGGTGTCTAATCCGCATATATATCACCAGTGCCCTTGATTTTCTTGACTGTATATCTCTTAAATGTCAACATATACACGTGTGATTTAGTTTACGAAGATGTTTCAATGCCGAGAACCTCGATCAGAGAGTAAAAAAGGCGTAAGGTTCACAATGGTGTAAGATTAAAAGGGGATATACCGGGCTAGGATTCGAGTTACAGGAACAAGGGCCAAACCAATCACCCAAGAATGGAATCGTCGAGCGAAAACACTTGACAACCTCCTAGAAGCAGCTTTTCTTGCCACCAGACCTTTCTCCATCAATTAGGAATCTGATGCCGTCACTAAACACATTCCTTAAATTGTAGCCATTTGTTGAGTGTTTTTTTGGGTGTCTAATCCGCATATATATCACCAGTGCCCTTGATTTTCTTGACTGTATATCTCTTAAATGTCAACATATACACGTGTGATTTAGTTTACGAAGATGTTTCAATGCCGAGAACCTCGATCAGAGAGTAAAAAAGGCGTAAGGTTCACAATGGTGTAAGATTAAAAGGGGATATACCGGGCTAGGATTCGAGTTACAGGAACAAGGGCCAAACCAATCACCCAAGAATGGAATCGTCGAGCGAAAACACTTGACAACCTCCTAGAAGCAGCTTTTCTTGCCACCAGACCTTTCTCCATCAATTAGGAATCTGATGCCGTCAGTAAACACATTCCTTAAATTGTAGCCATTTGTTGAGTGTTTTTTTTTGTGTCTAATCTGCATATATATCACCAGTGCCCTTTATTTTCTTGACTGTATATCTCTTAAATGTCAACATATACACGTATGATTTAGTTTACGAAGATTTTTCAATGCCGAGAATCTCGATCAGAGAGTAAAAAAGGCGTAAGGTTCACAATGGTGTAAGATTAAAATGGGATATACCGGGCTAGGATTCGAGTTACAGGAACAAGGGCCAAACCAATCACCCAAGAATGGAATCGTCGAGCGAAAACACTTGACAACCTCCTAGAAGCAGCTTTTCTTGCCACCAGACCTTACTCCATCAATTAGGAATCTGATGCCGTCACTAAACACATTCCTTAAATTGTAGCCATTTGTTGAGTGTTTTTTTTTGGTGTCTAATCCGCATATATATCACCAGTGCCCTTGATTTTCTTGACTGTATATCTCTTAAATGTCAACATATACACATGTGATTTAGTTTACGAAGATTTTTCAATGCCGAGAACCTCGATCAGAGAGTAAAAATGGCGTAAGGTTCACAATGGTGTAAGATTAAAATGGGATATACCGGGCTAGGATTCGAGTTACAGGAACAAGGGCCAAACCAATCACCCAAGAATGGAATCGTCGAGCGAAAACACTTGACAACCTCCTAGAAGCAGCTTTTCTTGCCACCAGACCTTTCTCCATTAATTAGGAATCTGATGCCGTCACTAAACACATTCCTTAAATTGTAGCCATTTGTTGAGTGTTTTTTTGGGTGTCTAATCCGCATATATATCACCAGTGCCCTTGATTTTCTTGACTGTATATCTCTTAAATGTCAACATATACACGTCTGATTTAGTTTACGAAGATTTTTCAATGCCGAGAACCTCGATCAGAGAGTAAAAAAGGCGTAAGGTTCACAATGGTGTAAGATAAAAATGGGATATACCGGGCCAGGATTCGAGTTACAGAAACAAGGGCCAAACCAATCACCCAAGAATGGAATCGTCGAGCGAAAACACTTGACAACCTCCTAGGAGCAGATTTTCTTGCCACCAGACCTTTCTCCATCAATTAGGAATTTGATGCTGTCACTAAACACATTCCTTAAATTGTAGCCATTTGTTGAGTGTTTTTTTTGGTGTCTAATCCGCATATATATCACCAGTGCCCTTGATTTTCTTGACTGTATATCTCTTAAATGTCAACATATACACGTGTGATTTAGTTTACGAAGATTTTTCAATGCCGAGAACCTCGATTAGAGAGTAAAAAAGGCGTAAGGTTCACAATGGTGTAAGATTAAAATGGGATACACCGGGCTAGGATTCGAGTTACAGGAACAAGGGCCAAACCAATCACCCAAGAATGGAATCGTCGAGCGAAAACACTTGACAACCTCCTAGAAGCAGCTTTTCTTGCCACCAGACCTTTCTCCATCAATTAGGAATCTGATGCCGTCACTAAACACATTCCTTAAATTGTAGCCATTTGTTGAGTGTTTTTTTAGGTGTCTAATCCGCATATATATCACCAGTGCCCTTGATTTTCTTGACTGTATATCTCTTAAATGTCAACATATACACGTGTGATTTAGTTTACGAAGATGTTTCAATGCCGAGAACCTCGATCAGAGAGTAAAAAAGGCGTAAGGTTCACAATGGTGTAAGATTAAAAGGGGATATACCGGGCTAGGATTCGAGTTACAGGAACAAGGGCCAAACCAATCACCCAAGAATGGAATCGTCGAGCGAAAACACTTGACAACCTCCTAGAAGCAGCTTTTCTTGCCACCAGACCTTTCTCCATCAATTAGGAATCTGATGCCGTCACTAAACACATTCCTTAAATTGTAGCCATTTGTTGAGTGTTTTTTTGGGTGTCTAATCCGCATATATATCACCAGTGCCCTTGATTTTCTTGACTGTATATCTCTTAAATGTCAACATATACACGTGTGATTTAGTTTACGAAGATGTTTCAATGCCGAGAACCTCGATCAGAGAGTAAAAAAGGCGTAAGGTTCACAATGGTGTAAGATTAAAAGGGGATATACCGGGCTAGGATTCGAGTTACAGGAACAAGGGCCAAACCAATCACCCAAGAATGGAATCGTCGAGCGAAAACACTTGACAACCTCCTAGAAGCAGCTTTTCTTGCCACCAGACCTTTCTCCATCAATTAGGAATCTGATGCCGTCACTAAACACATTCCTTAAATTGTAGCCATTTGTTGAGTGTTTTTTTTTGGTGTCTAATCCGCATATATATCACCAGTGCCCTTGATTTTCTTGACTGTATATCTCTTAAATGTCAACATATACACGTGTGATTTAGTTTACGAAGATGTTTCAATGCCGAGAACCTCGATCAGAGAGTAAAAAAGGTGTAAGGTTCACAATGGTGTAAGATTAAAAGGGGATATACCGGGCTAGGATTCGAGTTACAGGAACAAGGGCCAAACCAATCACCCAAGAATGGAATCGTCGAGCGAAAACACTTGACAACCTCCTAGAAGCAGCTTTTCTTGCCACCAGACCTTTCTCCATCAATTAGGAATATGATGCCGTCACTAAACACATTCCTTAAATTGTAGCCATTTGTTGAGTGTTTTTTTTTGGTGTCTAATCCGCATATATATCACCAGTGCCCTTGATTTTCTTGACTGTATATCTCTTAAATGTCAACATATACACGTGTGATTTAGTTTACGAAGATGTTTCAATGCCGAGAACCTCGATCAGAGAGTAAAAAAGGCGTAAGGTTCACAATGGTGTAAGATTAAAAGGGGATATACCGGGCTAGGATTCGAGTTACAGGAACAAGGGCCAAACCAATCACCCAAGAATGGAATCGTCGAGCGAAAACACTTGACAACCTCCTAGAAGCAGCTTTTCTTGCCACCAGACCTTTCTCCATCAATTAGGAATCTGATGCCGTCACTAAACACATTCCTTAAATTGTAGACATTTGTTGAGTGTTTTTTTGGGTGTCTAATCCGCATATATATCACCAGTGCCCTTGATTTTCTTGACTGTATATCTCTTAAATGTCAACATATACACGTGTGATTTAGTTTACGAAGATGTTTCAATGCCGAGAACCTCGATCAGAGAGTAAAAAAGGCGTAAGGTTCACAATGGTGTAAGATTAAAAGGGGATATACCGGGCTAGGATTCGAGTTACAGGAACAAGGGCCAAACCAATCACCCAAGAATGGAATCGTCGAGCGAAAACACTTGACAACCTCCTAGAAGCAGCTTTTCTTGCCACCAGACCTTTCTCCATCAATTAGGAATCTGATGCCGTCACTAAACACATTCCTTAAATTGTAGCCATTTGTTGAGTGTTTTTTTTTGGTGTCTAATCCGCATATATATCACCAGTGCCCTTGATTTTCTTGAGTGTATATCTCTTAAATGTCAACATATACACGTGTGATTTAGTTTACGAAGATGTTTCAATGCCGAGAACCTCGATCAGAGAGTAAAAAAGGCGTAAGGTTCACAATGGTGTAAGATTAAAATGGGATATACCGGGCTAGGATTCGAGTTACAGGAACAAGGGCCAAACCAATCACCCAAGAATGGAATCGTCGAGCGAAAACACTTGACAACCTCCTAGAAGCAGCTTTTCTTGCCACCAGACCTTTCTCCATCAATTAGGAATCTGATGCCGTCACTAAACACATTCCTTAAATTGTAGCCATTTGTTGAGTGTTTTTTTTTGGTGTCTAATCCGCATATATATCACCAGTGCCCTTGATTTTCTTGACTGTATATCTCTTAAATGTCAACATATACACGTGTGATTTAGTTTACGAAGATTTTTCAATGCCGAGAACCTCGATCAGAGAGTAAAAAAGGCGTAAGGTTCACAATGGTGTAAGATTAAAATGGGATATACCGGGCTAGGATTCGAGTTACAGGAACAAGGGCCAAACCAATCACTCAAGAATGGAATCGTCGAGCGAAAACACTTGACAACCTCCTAGAAGCAGCTTTTCTTGCCACCAGACCTTTCTCCATCAATTAGGAATCTGATGCCGTCACTAAACACATTCCTTAAATTGTAGCCATTTGTTGAGTGTTTTTTTTGGTGTCTAATCCGCATATATATCACCAGTGCCCTTGATTTTCTTGACTGTATATCACTTAAATGTCAACATATACACGTGTGATTTAGTTTACGAAGATTTTTCAATGCCGAGAACCTCGATCAGAGAGTAAAAACGGCGTAAGGTTCACAATGGTGTAAGATTAAAATGAGATATACCGGGCTAGGATTCGAGTTACAGGAACAAGGGCCAAACCAATCACCCAAGAATGGAATCGTCGAGCGAAAACACTTGACAACCTCCTAGAAGCAGCTTTTCTTGCCACCAGACCTTTCTCCATCAATTAGGAATCTGATGCCGTCACTAAACACATTCCTTAAATTGTAGCCATTTGTTGAGTGTTTTTTTGGGTGTCTAATCCGCATATATATCACCAGTGCCCTTGATTTTCTTGATTGTATATCTCTTAAATGTCAACATATACACGTGTGATTTAGTTTACGAAGATGTTTCAATGCCGAGAACCTCGATCAGAGAGTAAAAAAGGCGTAAGGTTCACAATGGTGTAAGATTAAAATGGGATATACCGGGCTAGGATTCGAGTTACAGGAACAAGGGCCAAACCAATCACCCAAGAATGGAATCGTCGAGCGAAAACACTTGACAACCTCCTAGAAGCAGCTTTTCTTGCCACCAGACCTTTCTCCATCAATTAGGAATCTGATGCCGTCACTAAACACATTCCTTAAATTGTAGCCATTTGTTGAGTGTTTTTTTTTGGTGTCTAATCCGCATATATATCACCAGTGCCCTTGATTTTCTTGACTGTATATCTCTTAAATGTCAACATATACACGTGTGATTTAGTTTACGAAGATTTTTCAATGCCGAGAACCTCGATCAGAGAGTAAAAAAGGCGTAAGGTTCACAATGGTGTAAGATTAAAATGGGATATACCGGGCTAGGATTCGAGTTACAGGAACAAGGGCCAAACCAATCACTCAAGAATGGAATCGTCGAGCGAAAACACTTGACAACCTCCTAGAAGCAGCTTTTCTTGCCACCAGACCTTTCTCCATCAATTAGGAATCTGATGCCGTCACTAAACACATTCCTTAAATTGTAGCCATTTGTTGAGTGTTTTTTTTGGTGTCTAATCCGCATATATATCACCAGTGCCCTTGATTTTCTTGACTGTATATCACTTAAATGTCAACATATGTGTGATTTAGTTTACGAAGATTTTTCAATGCCGAGAACCTCGATCATAGAGTAAAAATGGTGTAAGGTTCACAATGGTGTAAGATTAAAATGAGATATACCGGGCTAGGATTCGAGTTACAGGAACAAGGGCCAAACCAATCACCCAAGAATGGAATCGTCGAGCGAAAACGCTTGACAACCTCCTAGATCAGCTTTTCTTGCTACCAGACATTTCTCCATCAATTAGGAATCTGATGCCGTCACTAAACACATTCCTTAAATTGTAGCCATTTGTTGAGTGTTTTTTTTTTGGTGTCTAATCCGCATATATATCACCAGTACCCTTGATTTTCTTGACTGTATATCTCTTAAATGTCGACATATACACGTGTGATTTAGTTTACGAAGATTTTTCAATGCCGAGAACCTCGATCAGAGAGTAAAAAAGGCGTAAGGTTCACAATGGTGTAAGATAAAAATGGGATATACCGGGCCCGGATTCGAGTTACAGGAACAAGGGCCAAACCAATCACCCAAGAATGGAATCGTCGAGCGAAAACACTTGACAACCTCCTAGAAGCAGATTTTCTTGCCACCAGACCTTTCTCCATCAATTAGGAATCCGATGCCGTCACTAAACACATTCCTTAAATTGTAGCCATTTGTTGAGTGTTTTTTTTGGTGTCTAATCCGCATATATATCACCCGTGCCCTTGATTTTCTTGACTGTATATCTCTTAAATGTCAACATATACACGTGTGATTTAGTTTACGAAGATTTTTCAATGCCGAGAACCTCGATCAGAGAGTAAAAAAGGCGTAAGGTTCACAATGGTGTAAGATTAAAATGGGATATACCGGGCTAGGATTCGAGTTACAGGAACAAGGGCCAAACCAATCACCCAAGAATGGAATCGTCGAGCGAAAACACTTGACAACCTCCTAGAAGCAGCCTTTCTTGCCACCAGACCTTACTCCGTCAATTAGGAATCTGATGGCGTCAGTAAACACATTCCTTAAATTGTAGCCATTTGTTGAGTGTTTTTTTTTGGTGTCTAATCCGCATATATATCACCAGTGCCCTTGATTTTCTTGACTGTATATCTCTTAAATGTCAACATATACACGTGTGATTTAGTTTACGAAGATTTTTCAATGCCGAGAACCTCGATCAGAGAGTAAAAACGGCGTATGGGTCACAATGGTGTAAGATTAAAATGGGATATACCGGGCTAGGATTCGAGTTACAGGAACAAGGGCCAAACCAATCACCCAAGAATGGAATCGTCTAGCGAAAACACTTGACAACCTCCTAGAAGCAGCTTTTCTTGCCACCAGACCTTTCTCCATCAATTAGGAATCTGATGCCGTCAATTAAACACATTCCTTAATTGTAGCCATTTGTGAACATTTTTCAATGCCGAGAACCTCGATCAGAGAGTAAAAAAGGCGTAAGGTTCACAATGGTGTAAGATTAAAATGGGATATACCGGGCGAGGTTTCGAGTTACAGGAACAAGGGCCAAACCAATCACCCAAGAATCGAATCGTCGAGCGAAAACACTTGACAACCTCCTAGAAGCAGCTTTTCTTGCCACAGACCTTTCTCCATCAATTAGGATTCTGATGCCGTCAGTAAACACATTCCTTAAATTGTAGCCATTTGTTGAGTGTTTTTTTTTGTGTCTAATCCGCATATATATCACCAGTGCCCTTGATTTTCTTGACTGTATATCTCTTAAATGTCAACATGTACACGTGTGATTTAGTTTACGAAGATTTTTCAATGCCGAGAACCTCGATCAGAGAGTAAAAAAGGCGTAAGGTTCACAGTGGTGTAAGATTAAAATGGGATATACCGGGCTAGGATTCGAGTTACAGGAACAAGGGCCAAACCAATCACCCAAGAATGGAATCGTCGAGCGAAAACACTTGACCCCCTCCTAGAAACAGCTTTTCTTGCCACCATACCTTTCTCCATCAATTAGGAATCTGATGCCGTCACTAAACACATTCCTTAAATTGTAGCCATTTGTTGAGTGTTTTTTTTTGGTGTCTAATCCGCATATATATCACCAGTGCCCTTGATTTTTTTGACTGTATATCTCTTAAATGTCAACATATACACGTGTGATTTAGTTTACGAAGATTTTTCAATGCCGAGAACCTCGATCAGAGAGTAAAAAAGGCGTAAGGTTCACAATGGTGTAAGATTAAAATGGGATATACCGGGCTAGGATTCGAGTTACAGGAACAAGGGCCAAACCAATCACCCAAGAATGGAATCGTCGAGCGAAAACACTTGACAACCTCCTAGAAGCAGCTTTTCTTGCCACCAGACCTTTCTCCATCAATTATGAATCTGATGCCGTCACTAAACACATTCCTTAAATTGTAGCCATTTGTTGAGTGTTTTTTTTGGTGTCTAATCCGCATATATATCACCAGTGCCCTTGATTTTCTTGACTGTATATCTCTTAAATGTCAACATATACACGTCTGATTTAGTTTACGAAGATTTTTCAATGCCGAGAACCTCGATCAGAGAGTAAAAAAGGCGTAAGGTTCACAATGGTGTAAGATTAAAATGGGATATACCGGACTAGGATTCGAGTTACAGGAACAAGGGCCAAACCAATCACCCAAGAATGGAATCGTCGAGCGAAAACACTTGACAACCTCCTAGAAGCAGCTTTTCTTGCCACCAGACCTTTCTCCATCTGATGCCGTCAGTAAACACATTCCTTAAATTGTAGCCATTTGTTGAGTGTTTTTTTTTGTGTCTAATCCGCATATATATCACCAGTGCCCTTGATTTTCTTGACTGTATATCTCTTAAATGTCAACATATACACGTGTGATTTAGTTTATGAAGATTTTTCAATGCCGAGAACCTCGATCAGAGAGTAAAAAAGGCGTAAGGTTCACAATGGTGTAAGATTAAAATGGGATATACCGGGCTAGGATTCGAGTTACAGGAACAAGGGCCAAACCAATCACCCAAGAATGGAATCGTCGAGCGAAAACACTTGACCCCCTCCTAGAAACAGCTTTTCTTGCCACCATACCTTTCTCCATCAATTAGGAATCTGATGCCGTCACTAAACACATTCCTTAAATTGTAGCCATTTGTTTAGTGTTTTTTTTGGTGTCTAATCCGCACATAAATCACCAGTGCCCTTGATTTTCTTGACTGTATATCTCTTAAATGTCAACATATACACGTCTGATTTAGTTTACGAAGATTTTTCAATGCCGAGAACCTCGATCAGAGAGTAAAAAAGGCGTAAGGTTCACAATGGTGTAAGATTAAAATGGGATATACCGGGCTAGGATTCGAGTTACAGGAACAAGGGCCAAACCAATCACCCAAGAATGGAATCGTCGAGCGAAAACACTTGACAACCTCCTAGAAGCAGCTTTTCTTGCCACCAGACCTTTCTCCATCAATTAGGAATCTGATGCCGTCAGTAAACACATTCCTTAAATTGTAGCCATTTGTTGAGTTTTTTTTTTTTGTGTCTAATCCGCATATATATCACCAGTGCCCTTGATTTTCTTGACTGTATATCTCTTAAATGTCAACATATACACGTGTGATTTAGTTTTCGAAGATTTTTCAATGCCGAGAACCTCGATCAGAGAGTAAAAAAGGCGTAAGGTTCACAATGGTGTAAGATTAAAATGGGATATACCGGGCTAGGATTCGAGTTACAGGAACAAGGGCCAAACCAATCACCCAAGAATGGAATCGTCGAGCGAAAACACTTGACCCCCTCCTAGAAACAACCTTTCTTGCCACCATACCTTTCTCCATCAATTAGGAATCTGATGCCGTCACTAAACACATTCCTTAAATTGTAGCCATTTGTTGAGTGTTTTTTTTGGTGTCTAATCCGCACATATATCACCAGTGCCCTTGATTTTTTTGACTGTATATCTCTTAAATGTCAACATATACACGTGTGATTTAGTTTACGAAGATTTTTCAATGCCGAGAACCTCGATCAGAGAGTAAAAAAGGCGTAAGGTTCACAATGGTGTAAGATTAAAATGGGATATACCGGGCTAGGATTCGAGTTACAGGAACAAGGGCTAAACCAATCACCCAAGAATGGAATCGTCGAGCGAAAACACTTGACAACCTCCTTGAAGCAGCTTTTCTTGCCACCAGACCTTTCTCCATCAATTAGGAATCTGATGCCGTCACTAAACACATTCCTTAAATTGTAGCCATTTGTTGAGTGTTTTTTTTGGTGTCTAATCCGCATATATATCACCAGTGCCCTTGATTTTCTTGACTGTATATCTCTTAAATGTCAACATATACACGTCTGATTTAGTTTACGAAGATTTTTCAATGCCGAGAACCTCGATCAGAGAGTAAAAAAGGCGTAAGGTTCACAATGGTGTAAGATTAAAATGGGATATACCGGACTAGGATTCGAGTTACAGGAACAAGGGCCAAACCAATCACCCAAGAATGGAATCGTCGAGCGAAAACACTTGACAACCTCCTAGAAGCAGCTTTTCTTGCCACCAGACCTTTCTCCATCTGATGCCGTCAGTAAACACATTCCTTAAATTGTAGCCATTTGTTGAGTGTTTTTTTTTTGTGTCTAATCCGCATATATATCACCAGTGCCCTTGATTTTCTTGACTGTATATCTCTTAAATGTCAACATATACACGTGTGATTTAGTTTATGAAGATTTTTCAATGCCGAGAACCTCGATCAGAGAGTAAAAAAGGCGTAAGGTTCACAATGGTGTAAGATTAAAATGGGATATACCGGGCTAGGATTCGAGTTACAGGAACAAGGGCCAAACCAATCACCCAAGAATGGAATCGTCGAGCGAAAACACTTGACCCCCTCCTAGAAACAGCTTTTCTTGCCACCATACCTTTCTCCATCAATTAGGAATCTGATGCCGTCACTAAACACATTCCTTAAATTGTAGCCATTTGTTTAGTGTTTTTTTTGGTGTCTAATCCGCACATAAATCACCAGTGCCCTTGATTTTCTTGACTGTATATCTCTTAAATGTCAACATATACACGTCTGATTTAGTTTACGAAGATTTTTCAATGCCGAGAACCTCGATCAGAGAGTAAAAAAGGCGTAAGGTTCACAATGGTGTAAGATTAAAATGGGATATACCGGGCTAGGATTCGAGTTACAGGAACAAGGGCCAAACCAATCACCCAAGAATGGAATCGTCGAGCGAAAACACTTGACAACCTCCTAGAAGCAGCTTTTCTTGCCACCAGACCTTTCTCCATCAATTAGGAATCTGATGCCGTCAGTAAACACATTCCTTAAATTGTAGCCATTTGTTGAGTTTTTTTTTTTGTGTCTAATCCGCATATATATCACCAGTGCCCTTGATTTTCTTGACTGTATATCTCTTAAATGTCAACATATACACGTGTGATTTAGTTTTCGAAGATTTTTCAATGCCGAGAACCTCGATCAGAGAGTAAAAAAGGCGTAAGGTTCACAATGGTGTAAGATTAAAATGGGATATACCGGGCTAGGATTCGAGTTACAGGAACAAGGGCCAAACCAATCACCCAAGAATGGAATCGTCGAGCGAAAACACTTGACCCCCTCCTAGAAACAACCTTTCTTGCCACCATACCTTTCTCCATCAATTAGGAATCTGATGCCGTCACTAAACACATTCCTTAAATTGTAGCCATTTGTTGAGTGTTTTTTTTGGTGTCTAATCCGCACATATATCACCAGTGCCCTTGATTTTTTTAACTGTATATCTCTTAAATGTCAACATATACACGTGTGATTTAGTTTACGAAGATTTTTCAATGCCGAGAACCTCGATCAGAGAGTAAAAAAGGCGTAAGGTTCACAATGGTGTAAGATTAAAATGGGATATACCGGGCTAGGATTCGAGTTACAGGAACAAGGGCTAAACCAATCACCCAAGAATGGAATCGTCGAGCGAAAACACTTGACAACCTCCTTGAAGCAGCTTTTCTTGCCACCAGACCTTTCTCCATCAATTATGAATCTGATGCCGTCACTAAACACATTCCTTAAATTGTAGCCATTTGTTGAGTGTTTTTTTTGGTGTCTAATCCGCATATATATCACCAGTGCCCTTGATTTTCTTGACTGTATATCTCTTAAATGTCAACATATACACGTCTGATTTAGTTTACGAAGATTTTTCAATGCCGAGAACCTCGATCAGAGAGTAAAAAAGGCGTAAGTTCACAATGGTGTAAGATTAAAATGGGATATACCGGGCTAGGATTCGAGTTACAGGAACAAGGGCCAAACCAATCACCCAAGAATGGAATCGTCGAGCGAAAACACTTGACAACCTCCTAGAAGCAGCTTTTCTTGCCACCAGACCTTTCTCCATCAATTAGGAATCTGATGCCGTCAGTAAACACATTCCTTAAATTGTAGCCATTTGTTGAGTGTTTTTTTTTGTGTCTAATCCGCATATATATCACCAGTGCCCTTGATTTTCTTGACTGTATAACTCTTAAATGTCAACATATACACGTGTGATTTAGTTTACGAAGATTTTTCAATGCCGAGAACATCGATCAGAGAGTAAAAATGGCGTAAAGTTCACAATGGTGTAAGATTAAAATGGGATATACCGGGCTAGGATTCGAGTTACAGGAACAAGGGCCAAACCAATCACCCAAGAATGGAATCGTCGAGCGAAAACACTTGACCCCCTCCTAGAAACAGCTTTTCTTTCCACCATACCTTTCTCCATCAATTAGGAATCTGATGCCGTCACTAAACACATTCCTTAAATTGTAGCCATTTGTTGAGTGTTTTTTTTTGGTGTCTAATCCGCATATATATCATCAGTGCCCTTGATTTTTTTGACTGTATATCTCTTAAATGTCAACATATACACGTGTGATTTAGTTTACGAAGATTTTTCAATGCCGAGAACCTCGATCAGTGAGTAAAAAAGGCGTAAGGTTCACAATGGTGTAAGATTAAACTGGGATATACCGGGATAGGATTCGAGTTACAGGAACAAGGGCCAAACCAATCACCCAAGAATGGAATCGTCGAGCGAAAACACTTGACAACCTCCTAGAAGCAGCTTTTCTTGCCACCAGACCTTTCTCCATCAATTATGAATCTGATGTCGTCACTAAACACATTCCTTAAATTGTAGCCATTTGTTGAGTGTTTTTTTTTGGTGTCTAATCCGCATATATATCACCAGTGCCCTTGATTTTATTGACTGTATATCCCTTAAATGTCAACATATACACGTGTGATTTAGTTTACGAAGATTTTTCAATGCCGAGAACCTCGATCAGAGAGTAAAAAAGGCGTAAGGTTCACAATGGTGTAAGATTAAAATGGGATATACCGGGCTAGGATTCGAGTTACAGGAACAAGGGCCAAACCAATCACCCAAGAATGGAATCGTCGATCGAAAACACTTGACCCCCTCCTAGAAACAACTTTTCTTGCCACCAGACCTTTCTCCATCAATTAGGAATCTGATGCCGTCACTAAACACATTCCTTAAATTGTAGGCATTTGTTGAGTGTTTTTTTTGGTGTCTAATCCGCATATATATCACCAGTGCCCTTGATTTTCCTGGCTGTATATCTCTTAAATGTAAACATATACACGTGTGATTTAGTTTACGAAGATTTTTCAATGCCGAGAACCTCGATCAGAGAGTAAAAAAGGCGTAAGGTTCACAATGGTGTAAGATTAAAATGGGATATACCGGGCTAGGATTCGAGTTACAGGAACAAGGGCCAAACCAATCACCCAAGAATGGAATCGTCGAGCGAAAACACTTGACAACCTCCTAGAAGCAGCTTTTCTTGCCACCAGACCTTTCTCCATCAATTAGGAATCTGATGCCGTCAGTAAACACATTCCTTAAATTGTAGCCATTTGTTGAGTGTTTTTTTTTTGTGTCTAATCCGCATATATATCACTAGTGCCCTTGATTTTCTTGACTGTATATCTCTTAAATGTTAACATATACACGTGTGATTTAGTTTACGAAGATTTTTCAATGCCGAGAACCTCGATCAGAGAGTAAAAAAGGCGTAAGGTTCACAATGGTGTAAGATTAAAATGGGATATACCGGGCTAGGATTCGAGTTACAGGAACAAGGGCCAAACCAATCACCCAAGAATGGAATCGTCGAGCGAAAACACTTGACAACCTCCTAGAAGCAGCTTTTCTTGCCACCAGACCTTTCTCCATCAATTATGAATCTGATGCCGTCACTACACACATTCCTTAAATTGTAGCCATTTGTTGAGTGTTTTTTTTGGTGTCTAATCCGCATATATATCACCAGTGCCCTTGATTTTCTTGGCTGTATATCTCTTAAATGTCAACATATACACGTGTGATTTAGTTTACGAAGATTTTTCAATGCCGAGAACTTCGATCAGAGAGTAAAAAAGGCGTAAGGTTCACAATGGTGTAAGATTAAAATGGGATATACCGGGCTAGGATTCGAGTTACAGGAACAAGGGCCAAACCAATCACCCAAGAATGGAATCGTCGAGCGAAAACACTTGACCCCCTCCTAGAAACAACTTTTCTTGCCACCATACCTTTCTCCATCAATTAGGA
>JARYGA010041257.1:0-31280 GCA_030545235.1 Helianthus tuberosus
ATAGTCAAATGATTACAACGGTTCAGAATGTAATATAATGTGTTCATATGCTGGATGAGCATATGCAACAGAAATGCAATGTAAAACAATGTACTAAGTATGCACACAATGGACATACATAGCATAAGTGTAATGTAAAACAATGTACTAAGTATGCACACAATGGGCATACATAGCATGTAATGTAAAACGATGTACTAAGTACGCACACAATGGGCATACATAGCATGAAATGTAATGAAATCATGTACTATAAGTGTACTAATGAACATAGCAAGTATATGATGTGAAAGCAGGAAAGCACGAAAGTAACAAGTAGGCACATGTGTTTCACCCCAAAACGTTTGGAAAACAGTAAAAGAGGGGTCTATGTACTCACTTGAGATTGCTCAGAAGTCCTAAGATAACCACCAAGCAATGCTAGAGATCTCGGAAATCAAACGGCACCTAATATAGGTACTATGTTAATAAACCAGACCTAAATCAGAGGATTTAGATAGTATGAGGGTTCGTAAACCAAACGAGTATGGAGACTCGTGTAATATGGTTTAACAAAATCTACATACTAAATGAAACTTAACCTAAGTGCTTACGACCCATTACGACCCGTTTAGGTAGCTTATGCTACTTTAACGCGTTGTTCGTGTGAAACGCGTTTGGACCGCCTAACTAGTCCTATGACAAGAAGCATATGCCTTAACATGTCTAATGTTGTTGTCAAATCAGTTTAGATGTCAAAAGTTATGTTACATATGTTTAAAATGAATTTTGGCATCAAAGGGGTATTTTGGTAATTTACCTAAGGCATATAAACTACCTATCATACAACTACTTAAACGAAGCGACCATAAGGTATAACCTTGGAAGGTTATTCCCTATATACTATGGTCATCTAATGTGTTTGGTCGGATCCTAATGATCGACCAAATGGGTCGGGTTCGAAGGTATAAGCGATTTATTAGATCGCTTACCCTTACGACCCTAGACAGCGTGGTAATCAGTAGGCATAGTCACAAGGGACTATAACCATCGTGATTACAATCACGTTGCGAAGTTCAAACGAACTTCGCATTGACCATAAACTGGTCAACGCAGAAATTCAAACAAAGTTTGACTTTCAGACTCAAAAAGCAATAAAAGAACGAAAGAATACTTACGAAGGGTCCCCGAATGCTAATCTAGATCTAAATAACTCAGGTATGAAACAATGGTTCCAACTTAGAGTCTTTTAGATCAGATTCTAGTGAGTTTGAAGCAAATGGGGGTGGGGTATTTATAGTATTTCCCGAACCGTTAAGATCGTTTCTTGGAAAATGTGATCGAATCTCGTGCGTACACTTGTTGGAAAGTTGTGGTGCCTAAAAATGGCCCCTAATGAGCTGAAAGGGCAAGTGTGAGTGTGTGGTTGTGAGTTAATCAGCTGAAATCTGCTGACTAATCAGTCTTATCTGATCTGGTTAGGCAGTCTCCTAGCGCGACTGGTAAGGCCCTTAGGGCTCGCGCTACGCCACCACCCCCCTGTTTCAGAAATGTTTCAAAAATGACAATTTTAGTCCCTGCACGTGTTTAAGGCCTTTTTCGATGCGTTTGAACCCCGTTAACCTCATTTCAAGGCTCTAAAATGAAGTTCAAGTATAGGGAACTCAAAACATGCTCAAAAATATCTCGGATGTCGGTTCGTTTGGTCGTACGATCGCGATGTTCGGTTAATTACGACGGAATGCGCATAAGCGCGAAAAACGATCCAAATGACGCGACGAATGGATTTTTCTCAAGCCAAACACTAAAATAAAATATTATAGTGCTTACATAAATTTTTAGATGTCCGGATGTATTCAGAACGTAAGTTATGCGCGAAAGTGCAAACTTGTGCATTTTTTGACGCTTTTAGTCACTGAAAGACCCAAAAGTTTATTTTAGCATACCGAACCCCTCAAAGCCTATTTCTAAGCTATGTGAAGGATATTTAGGGTATGTTTAACTTATGGTCATTTTCCGGAATGTCTGTTACAGTTCAGATTGGCATACTTTCGCAGTTTGTCAACTTTAGTCCCTGTAAGCGATTTAACTTGATTTTGCCATACCAAAGCCTTCAAAACTTATTTCTAAGTTATGTAAAGGTTATTTAAGGTATATTAAGCCTATTTCACTATTCCGGAGTGTTCGTTGCATTAAACTGGTTATATTTACGCATCAGTGCGCGTATAACCTTCCAGAAAGTGATTTAGGGCTTGAAATCGAACAAGAATTGATATGTGCAAAAGATACACATATTTATACAAGTCCAAAGTATGAAATACAATATCTCATTGGTTTGGTATTTTTTTGATGGTCGCAGTGACACAGGTGTCACATTGTATACCCCAAGCCTTCTAACAAACACCTTGTGTTTAGCTAGGATTTTACACTTATGAACTCACTAGAAAAATCCCTCTTGGAACCAACTCTTGGCCGAAAATTATCAAGGGAAGTTATGGAGTTCTTGCACTTGATATATCAACTTGAAAGACCCTTCTTGATCAACCGCACCATGGCCGAAAATTAGAGATAGTATTACAAGTTCTTCACTTGAATTATCTCCTCATTTGGCTCTTATCTTGGCCGATTTTTAGAGAGAGTTCTCTAAGTCTTTCAAGTTTATTCAAGTGTTGCACCTTCTTGTATTTGACATCTTGGTATTTATAGATGTAGAGAGAATCTTGCCACCCATCTTGCCCAATCAAAAGGCCTCTAGTTATGACATTTGCATGAAATGTCATTGGACCCTCATTCTTCCCCAATCAAGGTTCATGCAATTGCATGTAAACTAATTGGCCAAAATTGCTTGGGAAGAACACCCAATCACAACCCATCTAACTTGTAAGACATGCATGTGGTGTGATTGGATCAACAATTTTGGGAAGACCCCATGGGGGGGGGGGGGTGGCGGCCTAGTCTTTTTATTAAAAAAAATAAATCAAGTTTTCTTTTAAATAATATAAGTCTTGTTTTTTATAACTTTTATAAAATATAACATCATATGTTCACAAGACTTTATGAAACTTTTATTAAGTTATTTAACCCATTAAATAACAAAATAAAGTACTCTCTCAAAATAAATTATCCATATAATTTATTGGTTTGTCAAGTGCAATTATTTAGAAAACCAATTTCTAAATACTCTAAGTGTTGATATTTATTTGTTTGATCATATCACAAATAAATAATATAAGTGTTTGTCTAGCTTGTTATTGGGTATGACTAGACTTGGATCATAACGTACTAGCCACATCAATTTAATATGTGTCTTGGGCATACAGAGTCCAACAAAACTATCACCTAGTGACGCAATTTTATGGTCCTTACTTCCCTACACTCCATACTAGTGTAGTACTTTGTCTCTGGCTCACACTGGGCCTCAAAACACTATCTGTCTATGTACTGGCATTGTCAGTATATTTCTGAGTTATCCGCTAACTGTGCTTTGTGCATCAAGTATGTCACTAAAGTTTGTATGTAATAAATGGAGTGCCAGTATGAAATGTGATGCACATGTATGCATGACACAGAAATCAGAAAGCAGTTTGCGTCATCAGTTGTAATCAAGCACAGTCATTAAGCACAAATTAATATTAATTAGTTGTACGGATACCTGTAATTATGAGGGTTGTCACATTCTCCCCCTGTTAAGAAAATTTCGTCCCGAAATTTTAGTTCTGCTACTAGATGCAGGGGTCTTGGGAATAAATGTGGGTATTTTGCTTTCATACGATCTTCATGCTCCCACGTGAATTCTGGGCCATGACGTGCATTCCAACGAACCTTGACGAGTTTGACACTACTCCTGCGCGTCTTGTTAACTTTCCAATCAGTAACCTCAACGGGTTCTTCAGTGAAGTGGAGTGTGTCGTCAATATGAACTTCGTCGGCAGGAATGACCATCGTTTCTTGAGTTGGACTTTTTTTCAGATTTGATACATGAAATATATCATGAACGCCATTTAGCTCTGCAGGTAGGTCCAACTAGTAAGCTACAAGACCAATCATTTCCAGGATTCTGAAGGGTCCAATGTATCTGGGGTTCAACTTCCCACGCTTCCCAAAGCGTGCCACACCCTTCCAGGGTGAAACCTTCAACAAAACCATATCTCCCACCTCAAATTCCAGAGGTTTCCTTCTTAGGTCCGCATAACTCCTTTGACGATCACGAGCCACTTTAATGCGTTCTCGGATCTGGAAAATCTTGTCTGTTGTCTCTTGAACCAATTTCGGACCAACAAGCTGTCTATCACCCGCGTCAGCCCAGCATAATGGTGATCGACACATGCGTCCATAGAGAGCTTCGAACGGTGCGGCTTGGATGCTTGCATGGTAACTGTTGTTGTATGAAAATTCGACCAAGGGTAAGTGAGTGTCCCAACTACCACCCAAATCCATTACACAAGCTCGCAGCATGTCTTCCAACGTTTGAATTGTTCGTTCACTCTGTCCGTCTGTCTGCGGGTGAAAGGCAGTACTCAGATTCAGCTGAGAACCAAAAGCTTCTGGGAAAGATTGCCAAATTCTTGACACGAATCTTCCATCTCTATCAGAGATAATCGAGAGAGGCACTCCATGTCATGCAACAATCTCTCTCAGGTATAGCTCAGCTAGCTTACTCGTGTTGTCTTTCTCCTTGATTGGCAAAAAGTGTGCAGATTTAGTCAGACGGTCCACGATTACCCAAATCGTATCGTGACCTCTGGGTGTCCTTGGCAACTTCGTTACAAAGTCCATAGAAATATGTTCCCATTTCCACTAGGGTATTTCTGGTTGTTGCAGGAGGCCTGAAGGCTTCTGGTATTCGGCTTTTACCTTGGCGCAAGTTAAACATTTGCCAACATATATCGCAACATCGTCTTTCATTCTCGGCCACCAATAGAAATCCTTTAGATCTTGGTACATTTTGTCCGATCCAGGATGGATCGAGTACCGTGATTTGTGAGCTTCATCAAAAATAACATTTCTCAAACCACCAAACAAGGGAACCCAAATCCGTTTCATGAAGCACAAAGTTCCTTCCTCGTTTGGTACCAACTGCTTCTCCATCCCATGGAGATATTCATTCTCAATATTCCTTAAGAGCTTCTCTCTGCGCGGCACGAATGCGCAACGAGAGGTCTGTTTGTACAATCATTTCCAAAGCCCTAACCCTTATGGGCTTGATCCTTTCCTTTCGACTCAGGGCATCGGCGACCACATTCTCCTTCCCTGGATGATATTTGATCTCACAATCGTAATCGTTCAATAGTTCTACCCAACGTCTCTGTCTCATGTTAAGCTCTTTTTGATCAAAAATGTGTTGCAGACTCTTGTGATTAGTAAAGATTGTGCATCGCGTGCCATATAAGTAATGTCGCCAGATCTTCAATGCAAATACCACCGTGCCCAATTCCAAGTCATGCGTGGTATAATTTTTCTCGTGAACCTTCAACTGGCGAGAAGCATATGCTATAACCTTTTGACGCTGCATTAGTACGCATCCCAAACCTTGACGTGAGGCGTCGCAATATACCACGAAGTCGTCAGTGCCTTCGGGTAGAGACAAAATCGGTGCGTCACAAAGCTTGTTTTTCAACAGCTGAAAGGCTTCTTCTTGCTTGTCTCCCCATTCAAACTTCTTGTCTTTTTGTGTGAGGGAGGTCAAAGGTTGAGTGATTTTTGAGAAATCCTCAATGAACCTGCGATAATATCCTGCCAAACCCAGGAACTGTCGAATCTCGGTTGGCGTTTTCGGAGTCTCCCAGTTCTTGATTGCTTCGATCTTTGTGGGATCCACATGAATTCCATTTCTATTAACTACATGACCAAGAAACTAGACTTCGCGTAACCAGAACTTGCACTTTGAGAACTTAGCGTACAACTTCTCTTTCTTAAGCAGCTCTAGAATGGATCTTAGATGTCGTTCATGTTCTTCTTTCGTCTTTGAGTAGATCAAAATATCATCAATGAACACGATCACAAACTTATCGAGGTACGGCTTGCAGACTCTGTTCATCAAATCCATGAAAACTGCCGGTGCGTTCGTCAGCCCAAACGGCATAACCAGGAACTCGTAATGCCCATAACGAGTCCTAAAGGCAGTCTTTGGTATACTTTCCTCTTGAATCCTTAACTGATGATAACCTAATCGTAGATCGATCTTTGAGTAAAAATTTGAACCTTGTAATTGATCGAACAGGGCATCGATCCTTGGCAAAGGATATCTGTTCTTGACTGTCACACCCCGACCACGTAAAACAACAAAGCGTGGCGGAAACGTCGGGGAGTGTTGTAACAGAATTATCGTTTCATAACCATGGATACAAAAAGTGTTTCGTTTTATTGATAATATTAAACATTAACTTTGTTTTAACACATAACAAACAAGTTTTATATCGACTATCATTATTTTATGTCACTAAGGCCTTGTCTAGATCCTATGTGACGCATGCATCCTAGAACGTCAATCAAGAAACAACACCTGAAACATATGTAAAAACAAAGTCAGCAAAGAAATGCTGGCGAGTACATAGGTTTTATAAGAGTATCGGAATCATGGCTTGTTTACTTATAATGCAATACCTCGAAAACCTTGTTTTTAAAAGTGTATAATATTGCAACATGATTAACCAACTCAAATCAAGATGGTTATAATTTATAAAATTTGGTAGCCATGATTCTTAACCCAAAAGCTTTTTGTTTTAGAAAACCATCTTGTAACACGTCTCGTATAAACTCGTTAATAAAACTCGTATATTATTTCGAAAACATCGTTGAGTGAAATCGTTTCAATATCGTTTACCCAAGTGAACTAAATAACGCCACGGTATGTAATATGTTGAAAACACTTATATATAAGAAGTACCAGCGGCGTATCTACCATGTTTTCACCACATTACCCCCGTCCCGTTATCTAAACACTAGCAAAAAAACCAATCGTTTACCCAAATCGTTTAACATCGTTTCCAAATCGTTTACTCGTTTAAATCATCCTCGTTTTAGTTGTGAAAACTTTATATGGTCGTCTCGTTAATAACATTCAAACCTTCGTGACTCGACTACCTCGTTCCTCGCTTCTCGTATTAACAAACCTCCAAAGGGTAAGTTAATAATTACAGATTCAGTCGTTACCCACAACACCCACACATAACCATGGGTATAGTGCAATAACGGGATATGTCAGATCCTATGGTACCATAGCCTAATACTGGTCGGTTCGGCCAAAATTAATGAATGTCATTCGTTATGTAACTACAACCAACAAGTTCGTTCACATTATCGAAATCGTTATTAGTTTAGTATAAATCGTTCTATTCATTTTTGAAATCATCGTTTAAACCTTGAAAACATTTGGTACATATGAATCACCCCAAAACAATTGAAAGTTGTAAAATAGGGGAACTATGTACTCACATGTAGTGCAAAGTATCCTCAATCAACAGTACTTCAACAAACTCGAGTAACCCAGAGAAATCAAGCAGCACCTAGTAATTGAATCACTAGTCAAACAATAGATGCCTAAATCAGAAGATCGGACATAATGAGGTCTTGTAAACCAAATGAGTGTCGGAACTCATGTGATATGGTTTAACAAGGCCTACATCCTAAATGAAACCTAACCTAAGTGCTTTCGACCCATCGCGACTCATTAAGGTAGCTTATGCTACTTTAACGCGTCGTTCGCGTGAAACGCATTCGGAACGCCTAACTAATCCTATGATAAGTAAAATATGCCTCAACATGTTTAATATTGTTGTCTAATCAGTTTAGATACCAAAGGTTATGTTACATATGCTTAAAATGAATTTTAGCGTAAAAGGGCATTTTTTGGTAATTTACCTAAGGCATATAAACTACCTATCATAAAACTACTTAAACGAAGCGACCATAAGGTATAACCTTGGAAGGTTATTCCCTATATACTATGGTCACCTAGTGTGTTTGGTCGGATCCTAATGATCGCCCAAACGGGTCGGGTTCGAAAGTATAAGCGATTGTTTAGATCGCTTACTTTTACGACCCTAGACAAGCACAAAATTAAAAGTGACGAGCTAAACATGTTAGAACATGTTTAACAAGGTTTGAAAACAGGTTTGGTATCAAAACAAACGGTTTTGATACCCACAAGTAGTTTGGTTACAAAATACGCGTAAATGCGCATTTTGGCCGAAACTACGACTCGTCACTGAGCCTAGATAACGGGGTAATCAGTAGGTATAGTCACAAGGGACTATAACCATCGTGATTACGCTCACGTTATGAAGTTCAAACGAACTTCACATTGACCATAAACTGGTCAATGCAGAAAGTCAAACGCAGTTTGACTTTAACGCTAAAACGAATGAAAAGAACGAAAGAACACTTACAACGGGTCCAAGAATGGAAGTTTTGAATCCGAATATTCTCAGGTATGAAGTGTTAAACACATCAACTTAGAGAACAAATTCAGATTTCAAAGGTGTGGGTTTTTGGGGTTGAGATCATGGGGTATTTATAGATTTCCTTGAACCGTTAAGATCGTTTATCATAAATCGTGCTTCAATCTCACCCCTACACTTGTTTACAACCCCATGTGCATCAAAATGGCCCCCCATCATCAGGAAATGACATGTGCAATTGGGTTTTGTGAGTGTAACAGCTGGAAACAGGCTGGAAACAACTTCTGATGTTCTGGGACATGCTTACGGACCGTATGGTCCTCTTCTTACGGTACGTAAGGACCCTGCAGACCAGCAAGTTTCAGTTTTGGCAGTTTTGGTCCCTGTGCGCGTATGGTCGTGTTTTGGCACTTCTAACACCCGTCAAGCCCATTTTTAAGCTTCACAAGGATGTTAAAGCATAGGGAACATGAAACATGCTCAAAATTATCTCGGATGTCGGTTCGTTTGGCTGTACGGTTGCGTTGTTCGGTTAATTACGACGGAAGTCGTAACGAACGCAAAAACGATCCAAATTAAGCGAGGAACGGAATTTTCTTATGCTAAACACTAAAATAAAATATTTTAATGCTTACATAAATTTTTGGATGTCCGGATATATTCAGAACGTAAGATATGCGCGAAAATGCAAACTTGTGCACTTTTTGACGCTTTTAGTCCCTGAATGACCATAAAGTTTATTTTAGCACACCGAACCCCTCAAAGCCTATTTCTAAGCTATGTAAAGGTTATTTAGTGTATGTTTAACTTATGATCAAGTTCCGGAATGTTCGTTACTATACAAATCGGCATAATTTCGTAGTTTGACACAAATAGTCCCTGCGATCGAACAAAGTTGATTTCGACACACCAAACCATTCAAAACTTATTTCTAAGTTATGTGGAGGTTATTTAAGGTATGTTAAGCCTATGTCACTATTAAGGAGTGTTTGTCGCGTTATACTGACTGCGTTTACGCACCAGTTTGCGTATAACCTTCCAGAACGCGATTTAAAGCTTGCAATCGGAATCGAATCGAATTGAACAATCACCAAACACAAATACACACATAGAAACACCAAAACACATATAATAACACCAAAGCACATTGTTTCATTAATAATCATCATTGTTTTACATCGTACATCGATTACAGAGCACAGTTGTCACAGTCTCCCCTACTTCAGGAAATTTCGTCCCGAAATTTTATTTAGAGGAAACTTGGGAAAACAAATGCAGATATTTCGCCTTCATCTGGTCCTCACGTTCCCAAGTAAACTCTGGGCCACGTTTGGATTCCCAAAGAACTTTAACCAAATGAATCCGTTTGTTCTTCAACTGTTTGTATGTACGTTCCACTATCTCCACAGGTTTCTCGACAAAGTGCATCGTTTCATCAATTCGAATCTCGTCGAGAGGAATGTGTAGATTAGCGTCAGCTAAACACTTTCGCAGATTGGACACGTGAAAAGTCGGATGAATATTTCCAAGCTCTGGAGGTAGCTCTAGTCGATAGGCAACCTTCCCAATTCTTTCCACAATCTTAAGTGGTCCCACATATCGAGGTGCAAGTTTTCCTTTCTTTCCAAATCTCACCACTCCCTTCTAAGGTGACACCTTGAGTAGGACACGGTCTCCAATTTGAAATTCTAAGGGCTTGCGTCGCAAATCCGCATACCTCTTTTGACGGTTTCGAGCTGTCACAAGATTATCGCAGATTTTCTTGATTTTGTCTGTTGTTTCCAGAACGAGCTCAGGTCCAGTAAGCTGAGCTTCACCGGTATCGTTCCAACAGACAGGTGAACGACATTTTCGACCATAGAGAGCTTCGAATGGCGCCATATTAATGCTAGCATGATGACTATTGTTGTAAGAGAACTCGATCAGTGGAAGATGAGAATCCCAATTACCACCAAAGTCGATCACGCATGCTCTAAGCATATCCTCCAAAGTTTGAATTGTTCTCTCAGATTGGCCATCTGTTTGGGGATGATAAGCAGTGCTTAGATTCAGTTGGGTTCCCAAAGCAGATTGCATGGCCTTCCAGAAATGAGATGAAAATCGAGCATCACGATCAGAGATGATATCCAAGGGCACACCATGTCGTGTCACAATCTCATCAACATAAATCTTTGCAAGTTTATCAGTAGATAGGTCCTTGCGAATTGGAATCAAATGAGCTGATTTCGTTAATCGATCGATAATAACCTAGATAGCATCATGACCTTTAGACATACGTGGTAACTTAGTGATGAGATCCATCGCAATGTTCTCCCACTTCCAAACCGGTATCTCTGGTTGTACAAGCAAGCCAGAAGGTCGTTGATGTTCGGCCTTGACTTTGAGACAAGTTAGGCATTTCGATACATACAAGACAACATCCTTCTTCATACCAGGCCACCAGCACTGAGTACGAAGATCCTTGTACATTTTGTCAGCACCAGGATGGATAGAATATCGAGACTTATGAGATTCGTCCATTACGAAGGTGCGAAGATCGTCTTGTTTCGGAATCCACAATCGATCCATAAAATAGAGCAAACCATCGTCTTTCGCTTCGAGTTTAAGCTCAAGTTGACGTGGTAATTCCTTACCTATCAAATTTTGTGAAACAAAAAATTGCTGAGCTTGAAGGACACGAGATTGAAGATCAGATAGAGTTCGAATAGATGAAGCTTGACTCGCTCCTTTCGACTAAGCGCATCGGCTACAACATTCGCCTTACCAGGGTGGTAGCGAATCTCGCAGTCATAATCGTTTAAGAGTTCAACCCAACGTCGTTGCCTCATGTTCAGCTCTTTCTGATTAAGAATATGCTGGATACTTTTGTTGTGACAACCCTCACTAAACCAGGTATCCATACGACTTAATTAATAATTAATTACTGCTTAATTACTGTGCTTGTTTGAAATTACTGATGAACTGCTACTTGATTTCGGATACATGCATATACCCTTGCATCATACTTTACTTACCGTCACTACATTATTTACATGCTGAACCTTAGTGACAAACATGATGCACAAAAAGCACAGTAGCACTATAAACGGATAACCTATTGAACATGCTGATAAAGCCAGCATCAGGCAGACACTGCCTCTAAGGCCTGTATGAGCCAGAAATATTTTATTACACTAGTGGTGAGAGTAGAGATACAAGGGTTGTAGAACTGCGTCTCTAGGAATAAGTTACAATGACTGGATGTGCCTAAAACGTGCTCTAAGCACAAAATTCAGCACTTTAATAAACAATTCAGCATCTAGCTACATAATAAAGTGCCAAGACATGAGAAAAATATTACTAGACACCTTCCAAAGTGTCAGGAATAAGTTGTGTCGCTAAAAATAATTATAACGACACTTTAAAGCTTGTTTAACGCTTTAACGGATTACTATTCAACCGAACAACCGGACTATACCCGGAACATGAAAATATTGTTAATAACATTACTTATCTTTTTCTGAGCCAGTTAGGGTCCCTGAATACCCTAACACCCGCAATAAAGCACAACACACTACTAACCGGGTTAATCCCTAAACTTAACTAGATTAAGCTAACTAATACTTAGTGTTTAGTTGAAATGAACCAAGACCCCCCCCCCCCCTCTCTAACCGAACCATCCCCAAGGGGGACACCCCTTGTACCTTGTGATTATAATAATCACTAATGCTTAATATCTTGAAGACACTAAATCCCTTGGGTAATAATCTTGAGTTTTGTCTATAAGTTCAAGCCTAAACACATGATCATTTGCACTCAACACTCACCAACACTCAAGCTCTCTCTCCCTCTCTACTACTCATAGCCGAACACCCCCTCTACCATCCATCATTTTTTGAGCTTTGATCTTCACATTCCTAAGTTCATACAAGTGTTAAGGATCACCTACAAGGAAGCTTGGTGCATTCGGAAGGCGAAGGACCTCACTCTATTGCTTTTATCCTCTCATTTTGCGCTTAGATTCTTCCCTAGCCTTGAGCTAGTAGTAAGTTGCTATAATCACACTCTCGAACTATTTTGAAGTGGTTAAAATGATATGTAACGGTTAAAAGTCGCAAACATACAAGATGAAGCATAAAAGTCTACTAAAAACACTTAAAGTGATGGTTAAAAGCTCATATGTTGTGTAAATCTTCTAGTAATTGATTTGTGTGATTATTTGGACCCGATCTATGTTGTGGTAGCTCGGATCGTCATTTAACCCGGGTTGATCATGATCATGGATCACGACATAAGGTTGTTTTGGAAGTAACAAGGGTTAAAGGATGAAACTCTACCACACACGAAACATGAACTTGTGTAAAAGCGATTTTGCTTGTAAAATAGAGTTTAAAACTAGTAGATCTACGTATCTACAAGCGGTATTTTCGAAGAACCAAGTATCAAAGAAATCATGTTTTCTAAAGACGGATCTTACACTAACCCGAGTGATTCTTAGAACACACCAGTGTGTAAACACTTGTGTAGCACACACTTTCGACAAAATAACTATTTTTTTTTTGAAAAAGATGACGAGAAGTTGTAAAGATGGAATTTCTTTAAAACGGGGTTTTTACGAAACCGGATTGATTTATATAAGAATCCACTAAAAGTAATGGAATTTACTTTATATTCTTGGATAAAACGCAAGTTCATGTAATTTATGCGATATACATATTTATTTACTAGTTTGTTGTTTTGGACATTGTTTTGATTGAATGAAAAGAATGTTGGTTTGATTTATGAAAGAAAATGATACGCTTAAAAGCGTGGCCACCTCCAGTTACAGAAGAAACTCTGGCGAAATTTTTCTAAAAACCTAACACTTAGAATTATTTTCACTATAAGTGTTAGAAATACTTTTCGACTTGTTTTCAATTTATAGATTTCGCCACGACTTTATTTACAAAACATCGGAGGCGGGATTTCACAAAATAAAGCTTGGTAAATATATATTTAGTATATATTTTTCATAAAGTCACTTGATATGTGTTTATGATTATTTTGTGAAAATACTAGTATTATTTTTAGGGTAAAAATAATACTAATGAATGATAATGGATCCAAAATAATACGAACGTCTCTACGATAAACATATAAGTTACACCGGTAATTATTATTACCACTCGATCATTTAAAACGTAACTTACGCATTTTTAAGAAAATATGACTTAACGCGTATTTTTGCCAAGGTATTATTTTGGGAAAATTTATGTAATAGAAAATATAATATTTTTGAGAAGAATATTTATATTTTGGAGTTAGAAATAAAATATATTTTAAGTGAGACTTAATAATATATTTCGAACACACATGTATTAAATCCCCCATCCTTGGGAAGGAAAATAACTACCAAGTATATACAGAATGTAAACACGAAATAGTTGTCTAACTATTTCCCAACAACTTAAACCATAAAGCTAAGGCACGGCCGTCCGTCTAATAGAATTAGTACGTGTAGGTCGTCACACAGCTGCTTGATCAGGAGACATACTTGGTAGAGACGCACCACTGTGAGTTCATGTCCCCCTTTTCTCTTAACTGTTTTCAGTTTTCTAAACTACGGGGGTGAAATACATGTTACTTTGATTACAAGTACTATATACATGGTATGGTTAGCGTAAGGAGGTTTACTACTTAGATCATGTGAGTGGGTAGGAGCAACATGAGGCCATTAGTCCTCACGGTAGGACCGAGGGACAGGAGCGGTAGATCTATCTGGGTGTAGCGAGCCCAGCCCCAGGCCAAACTAGAAACGGACCTCGGGGTGACTTCGTGCCCGATGCATAAATCTGCTAGGTTTGAGTCTCCCTACTTGCACTTCACACATATCAGTGGCCTTGCAAACCATTGGTGATCTCAATTCCCTTATGTGCTACATACCAGGATTTTTATACTTACAAAGGTTTATTTACTCACTCACACATGAACTCGCTCAACATTATTGTTGATTTTTCAACTTACATGTATTTCAGGGAATTAAAGGATCTGGCGCGGTATGACACGTTTTCCCGCTGCACTAGTTACGAGGTCATCCGGGTTTGGGGAATGTGACTCTTTCCTGGACAAGTCACAGTCCTTAAACTGTGTTTATGTCATGTTGATGTTTGTGTTTGTTGAACAATGTCATTAGGATATGTTTCCGTTGAGACAATGTTGCTGTATTTGGTTTTTAAAACTTAATTAAATGGATGATCATGCATGGTTTTATTTCATATAGCTTTGTTATGGTTAAGCTATGGTATTAAGAAGTCACACCAAATTAACCACGCTTCCGCAAAGCCAGGGTGTGACAGCTTGGTATCAGAGCTCTGATCATAGCGAACTAGGATTCTTTCTCGAGTCTAGACTATGATCACTAGGGCTCTCACGAAAACATTTTTACTGCATACCACTTAAGTCCAGATCCAAAACGTTTTTACAAACAAATGTTGAGCACATTTTATTTATTATTTATAGGCTCAGTCTTGGAGGCTGAGGCTCGGTCTTGGAGGCCGAGGCTCGGTCTGGGAGATCGAGGTAGTTGGCTAGTGAGACTAGGAAGAGCAGTCTGAGAGGCTGGGAGAATTTGGCTAGTGAGACTAGGAAGAGCAGTCTAAGAGGCTGGGAGAATTTGGCTAGTGAGACTAGGAGTATCAGTCTAGGAGACTGGGAGGCTAGTGGGACTAGGAGAATTATTTGAATGCCTACTTGGTGACTTATGTGATTAATTGATTGTATGATTGACTGTTTGTGCATGTTTGTGTTTATGTTACAGACACCATGGACACCTCTGGCACAGGTGACTCAGACACCACAGGACCTAGACCTATAGTATCAGATGACCTAGAGTCTTCAGAGCACGAGGTCCACACATCCGACGTTACTAGCACGGACGAGGACGACTTTCAGCCCTTTGCTTTACCTGATGGTGCTGATGAGCTCGCTGATGGCCCTTTGGCTGGGGACCTACCGTTAGTGGAGATCCCTACTCCCATACCACTTGCTTCATATCCTGCTTACGATTTGCTTCTCGACGCCGACGATGATGACGACGTCGATCTGTATGATGATGAGCCCTTAGAGGAGGATGTTCAGGGCGAGGCCCTTCTTGCTGCTGGTGATCTCTTGATGATCGCAGATGCTCCCGCCGAGGAGTCACCCGCTCACTCTCCGGTCCCAGACTCTTTCGAGTCTGTGGCCTCCGCACCTTCACACACCCAGAGTGCGCAGCACTTCTCATATGGATCAGATCCCGACCAGGCATCCTCTGTTGCCCCTATTCCTAGTTTTGCTTTCGACCACGATGATGTGGAGGATTCCGATCCTGTCTTTCCCCCAGGATTCGACCCAGATCAGGATTTAGAGTTTATACCAATGGATCAGCCTATGGAGGATCCAGTCGACCCAGTAGACCCAGTTGATCCCATCGATCCCGAGTTTGATTTTGGGATGGCCTTTGATGACCCCGAGCCTGCCATGGCCCCTGAGCAGGTAGCCGCTCTAGACCCTGCGTTTGAGCACGACCCAGTTCATGCTGACGCACCTATTATAGAGCCTGTCATTGCTGACCCACCCATTGATGATCACCCTGCTGATGTACCACTACTAGAGGGTGACCATGTTATTGCTGCTGATCATGTTGATCCCCCACTTATTGCTGATGCACCAGTTGACCCTCTTGTTGCACCTCACCTTGATCCTATGCCAGTTCAGTTTGATCGAGCACTTTTTGAGGCACAGATTGATCCACGAGATGAGCACGCCCAGTGTGGGTGGATTCCTGCGGATGATGAGGTTCCACCTATTCCTCCTCATACCACTGATGCACGTCATGTTGAATTCTCTTTTTCATTTGCACAGTACACACCTCCAGCTCGACCTGGAGAGGGTTCTTCGGCTCACCCTTTTGGGCATGTACCAGTATCTATCCCTGCTGTACCACCGTCTGCTACTTTTCCCCCTATTTCTCCATTTCATGTGGCACCTTTTGATCCCACCAGTGAGCCATTTCTTTGGACGTCACCTTCTGTTATGCCACCGACCGACCCCTACCATTCTTTCCATATGGGGTATACTATTGAGGACGTTTTGATGTCGTTTGTCGCCCAGCACGAGGCACACACGCAGCGCATTCAGGAGCTTGAGAGAGCCCAGCCGCCGCCGTGTCAGTGCCAGGGACAGACCCACTCTCCTTTGCAGCCCTCTCGACCTTTACCACCAGACTATGCTGCACGCCTTTTGGCACTTGAGCAGCAGGTTGCTTCTTGGTTGCGTACCCAGAGAGCCATGGAGGAGGACTGGCTCCATTTGCGTCGTTTGTTTTACACTCACTTTCCCCCTCCTCCACCGCCATCCGTGTAGAGCTCTTCAGTATCGTATGGGTAGACGCTGGTGAGAAGACCACGAATGCTTTTGACTGCACAGCATTTTTGGAGACTACATTATGATTTTGACTTTTGTTGACATGTATTTGATGTATTGACACTGATTTGATATAGTTTTTGGACTAGGGTGATGTAGCCCCTAGTCGACTGATGTTGTATGACACTGTGATGTACTTGTACGCTTACTATGTGGTCTCAATATATGGCAATCGCAGTATTCTCATCATATTTGATGCTTGATTTGGTTACTTATATTCTATGACATGAGATGTTGTGTGATTGATGTTCGTGACATGGGATGTTGTGTGATTGATATGATTATAACATGAGATGTTATGTACTATTACTATCATAATAAAGCATACGTATTATAACATGGGATCTTTATTATGGCCTGACCGACATAAACCCATCTTTTAGAAGATTCCGCCGAGACGTCAAACGCCGTTGCCTACCAATGAGGCAGAACTCCAACAAGTCATCGCTGCTGCCATCGCGCAATACGCCGCCTCGCAAGGAGGACCCAGCGGAAGCAGCTCAAACAACAATGGCAACAACAATCCACCTCATGGTAATACTAAGTCATTAAGACATACCATGACCTAATTGGATATCTATAGCAAAGATGCTAATGCCGTTCACATGTTACAATGTGTGTGTAGGGTGCACCTACAAGCAGTTTCTAGACTGCAAACCGGTCAACTTTGATGGCACAGGAGGTGCTGTCGCCTTTGTTCGTTGGGCTGAGAAAACTGAATCTGTTCTTCGCATGAGCAAATGCGCACTAGATCAGCAAGTCACCTATATCTCGGGCTATTCTTGGATGGAGCCCTCTCTTGGTGGAATCTGCAAGTACAGACACTTGGTGAAGCTGCTGCCTACGCTCTAACCTGGACCGAACTGAAGGAACTTATGCGCAAAAAGTACTGCTCTCGCGCGGAAATCCAAAGATTGGAAACTGAGTTCTGGCATTTGAAAATGGAAGGTCCGAAGATCGCAGAATACGTTCAGAGGTTCCATGACTTATCGCATGTGGTACCCTACATGGTCACTCCAGAGTTCAAGCGGATTGAACGTTTCATTTGGGGATTAGCTCCTCAAATCATAAGCATGGTGACCTCATCCAAGCCTCCGACAATTACTAAGGCAATTGATCTGAGCGTGGCTCTCACAGAGGAGGCTATTCGCCTGAACAAGTTCGATGATGCTGAGCCTAAGAAGAAAGAGACTCACGTCGAGTCATCAGGAGGTAACAAATGGAAGTTCTCGAACTTCAAGCAGGGCGCCAGTGTGGTGGTTAAGAAAGGAGGATCAGGCACGCCAGCTCAGGTTACAGCTGGTAGTGGAAAGAAAGGAAAAGGATATATGGGCACCCAGCCCAAGTGTAATACCTGCCAACGCCACCATTCTGGCCATTGTAGTATGAAAGTATGTGAAGCCTGTGGAAAGCCGGGCCACTTGAAGGACACTTGTTGGGCCACTGCTGGCCAGGGAGGCCAGGGAGGATTCGGAAACAGAAATAACAACCGGGGTGGGAATGGAAATCGCCCACAAGGAAACAATGGAGGTAATGGGAATCGACGCAACAATGCTAATCAAGCGGGCGCCGTGAATCATAACCAGAGGAATAATCAAGCTGGTGGAAACGGGCAGAGACCCGGATGCTTCAACTGTGGTGATCTTGGGCATTACAAGAGGAACTGCCCAGAGTTAAACCAAGCCCGTGGAAGAGTGTTTAATATTGAAGCGAGGGAGGCGCGCCAGGATCCCAATGTTATCACTGGTACGTTCCCTGTAAACCAACGCTATGCATCCGTTTTATTTGATACTGGTGCCGACTATAGCTTCGTATCGTTAGAATTTAAGAATATGCTTGGTTTAGCCGCTAATAAATTAGATATTCCCTACTCAATCGAATTGGCCAATGGGAAGTTAGTAGAAGCCAATGAAGTAATCAGAGGTTGTGCAATCGAATTGGGAGAGCGTGAGTTTGCTTTGGATCTACTACCAGTCCAGTTGGGAAGCTTCGACGTGGTGGTAGGAATGGATTGGTTATCAAGCAACAAGGCAGAAATTGTTTGTCACGAAAAGGTCGTTCGTATCCCAACCGAAGATGGCGAAACAATTGTGGTTCACGGGGAGAAGCGTGATACGCCGTTAAAAATTATCAGCTGCCTGAAAGCACGGAAGTGTTTGCAAAAAGGGTGTGCTGCCTTCCTGGCACACATTATAGACAAGAAAGCTGCTGAACCGAAGATCGAAGACATCCCTGTCGTGAGGGAATATCCAGAAGTCTTCCCAGAGGACTTACCTGGACTGCCACCTCAGAGACAAGTAGAGTTCCGCATTGACTTAGTTCCAGGCGCCGCGCCTGTGGCTAAGGCACCTTATAGACTTGCTCCGTCTGAGATGCAAGAATTGTCGACACAACTTCAAGAGTTGTTAGACAAGGGATTTATCCGACCAAGCTTCTCGCCTTGGGGAGCTCTGGTCCTGTTTGTCAAGAAGAAGGATGGTAGTTTTCGTATGTGCATAGACTACCGGGAGTTGAACAAGCTGACGATCAAGAATAGATACCCTCTGCCAAGAATTGATGATCTGTTTGACCAACTGCAAGGTTCAAGCTTTTACTCAAAGATCGATTTGCGATCTGGATACCATCAGTTAAGGATACAAGAGGAAAGTATCCCGAAGACAGCCTTCAGAACTCGTTATGGACACTACGAGTTCCTTGTTATGCCGTTTGGTTTGACAAACGCACCTGCAGTCTTTATGGACTTGATGAATAGGGTTTGCAAGCCGTACTTGGACAAGTTCGTGATTGTGTTTATCGACGACATCTTGATTTATTCAAGGACAAAGGCTGAGCACGAACAGCATTTAAGAGCTATTTTGGAGTTGCTGAAGAAGGAACAGTTGTATGCCAAGTTCTCTAAGTGCGAGTTTTGGCTACGTGAAGTCCAATTTCTTGGACATGTGGTTAATGGAAATGGAATCCATGTTGATCCCACAAAGATCGAAGCGATTAAGAATTGGGAAACGCCAAAGACGCCAACCGAGATTCGACAATTCTTGGGTTTGGCTGGCTACTATCGAAGATTCATTGAGGATTTTTCAAAGATCGCTCAACCATTGACGCTCCTCACCCAGAAAGATAAGAGGTTTGATTGGGGAATCAAACAGGAAGAAGCGTTCCAGATATTGAAGGATAAGTTCTGCAATGCGCCAATCTTAGCACTACCGGAAGGTACAGATGATTTTATGGTATACTGTGATGCTTCGCTTCAAGGATTGGGTTGTGTGTTAATGCAACGTCAAAAGGTTATTGCTTAGGCATCACGTCAATTGAAAGTACATGAAAAGAACTATACCACACATGATTTGGAACTTGGCGCAGTGGTTTTTGCATTAAAGATCTGGAGACACTACCTTTATGGAACAAAGTGTACAATTTTTACAGATCACAAGAGCCTACAACACATATTCAACCAGAAGGAACTGAATATGAGGCAAAGACGATGGGTTGAGTTGTTAAATGATTATGACTACGAGATAAAGTATCATCCAGGGAAGGCGAATGTGGTCGCCGATGCCCTAAGTCGAAAGGAGAGGATCAAGCCCATAAGGGTTAGGGCTTTAGAAATGATTATCCGAACCGATCTTTCCTTGCGCATTCATGCCGCGCAGAAAGAAGCTCTCAAGGAAAGAAATCTTGAAGAAGAATATCTCCGTGGGATGGAGAAGCTACTGGTACCAAACGAGGAAGGAACGTTATGTTTTGAGAAAAGGATTTGGGTTCCTTTGTTTGGAGGTTTAAGGAAAGTTATTTTCGATGAAGCTCACAAGTCGCGGTACTCTATCCACCCTGGAGCGGATAAGATGTACCAAGATCTCAAGGATTACTATTGGTGGCCTAGGATGAAAGGCGATGTTGCTGTTTATGTGAGCAAGTGTCTAACGTGCGCTAAGGTGAAAGCCGAATATCAGAAGCCTTCAGGACTTCTGCAACAACCGGAGATTCCCAAGTGGAAATGGGAACAAATCTCCATGGATTTTATTACAAAGTTGCCAAGAACGCCAAGAGGTCATGACACTATTTGGGTGATAGTTGACCGCCTAACAAAGTCAGCACACTTCTTACCTATCAGAAAGAAAGATAACACTAGCAAATTGGCTGAAATTTACATGAGAGAGATCGTCGCACGTCATGGAGGGCCTCTCTCGATCATCTCTGATAGAGACAGAAGGTTTGTGTCAAGGATATGGCAATCCTTCCAAGAAGCTTTCGGCTCACAATTAAATCTGAGCATTGCGTTTCACCCGCAAACTGACGGTCAAAGCGAGCGAACGATACAGACTTTGGAAGACATGCTGAGAGCGTGTGTTATGGATTTGGGCGGTAGCTGGGACAAGCATTTGCCTTTGGTCTAATTTTCATACAACAACAGCTACCACACCAGTATTGGTGCCGCGCCATTCGAAGCTCTTTACGGACGCAAGTGCCGATCACCCCTATGTTGGGCTGACGCAGGTGATAGACAGCTTGCTGGTCCCGAAATCATCCAAGAGACGACAGACAAGATTGCGCAGATTCGAAAACGCATCGAAGCAGCTCGCCACAGACAGAAAGCCTATGCAGATCCAAACCGGAAACATTTGGAATTCCAAATTGGAGAAATGGTTTTATTGAAAGTTTCACCCTGGAAGGGTGTGGCACGCTTCGAAAAGCGTGGGAAGTTAAATCCGCGCTACATTGGTCCTTTCAGAATTTGGAAAGAATAGGACTGGTAGCATACAAGCTGGACTTACCTGCTGAACTCCATTCAGTTCACGATACATTTCATGTATCCAACCTGAAGAAAAGTCCAACTCAAGATACCATTGCCATTCCCATCGACGAGATTCATGTTGACGACACGCTCCATTTCGTTGAAGAACCGGTTGAGGTTACGGATTGGAAAGTAAACAAGACCCGCCGGAGCAGTGTCAAACTCGTCAAAGTTCGTTGGAATGCCAGACATGGTCCTGAATACACCTGGGAGCGTGAGGACCGGATGAAAGAGAAATACCCCCACTTATTTCCTAAGAACCCTGCATCTACAAGCAGAACTTAAAATTTCGGGACAAAATTTTTCTAACGGGGGGAGAATGTGACAACCCTCACTAAACCAGGTATCCGTACGACTTAATTAATAATTAATTACTGCTTAATTACTGTGCTTGTTTGAAATTACTGATGAAATGCTACTTGATTTCGGATACATGCATATACCTGCATCATACTTTACTTACCGTCACTACATTATTTACATGCTGAACCTTAGTGACAAACATGATGCACAAAAAGCACAGTAGCACTATAAACGGATAACCTATTGAACATGCTGATAAAGCCAGCATCAGGCAGACACTGCCTCTAAGGCCTGTATGAGCCAGAAATATTTTATTACACTAGTGGTGAGTGTAGGGATACAAGGGTTGTAGAACTGCGTCTCTAGGAATAAGTTACAATGACTGGATGTGCCTAAAACGTGCTCTAAGCACAAAATTCAGCACTTTAATAAACAATTCAGCATCTAGCTACATAATAAAGTGCCAAGACATGAGAAAAATATTACTAGACACCTTCCAAAGTGTCAGGAATAAGTTGTGTCGCTAAAAATAATTATAACGACACTTTAAAGCTTGTTTAACGCTTTAACGGATTACTATCCAACCGAACAACCGGACTATACCCGGAACATGAAAATATTGTTAATAACATTACTTATCTTTTTCTGGGCCAGTTAGGGTCCCTGAATACCCTAACACCCGCAATAAAGCACAACACACTACTAACCGGGTTAATCCCTAAACTTAACTAGATTAAGCTAACTAATACTTAGTGTTTAGTTGGAAATGAACCAAGACCCCCCCCCCTCTCTAACCGAACCATCCCCAAGGGGGACACCCCTTGTACCTTGTGATTATAATAATCACTAATGCTTAATATCTTGAAGACACTAAATCCCTTGGGTAATAATCTTGAGTTTTATCTATAAGTTCAAGCCTAAACACATGATCATTTCACTCAACACTCACCAACACTCAAGCTCTCTCTCCCTCTCTACTACTCACGGCCGAACACCCCCTCTACCATCCATCATTTTTCGAGCTTTGATCTTCACATTCCAAGTTCATACAAGTGTTAAGGATCACCTACAAGGAAGCTTGGTGCATTCGGAAGGCGAAGGACCTCACTCTATTGCTTTTATCCTCTCATTTTGCGCTTAGATTCTTCCCTAGCCTTGAGCTAGTAGTAAGTTGCTATAATCACACTCTCGAACTATTTTGAAGTGGTTAAAATGATATGTAACGGTTAAAAGTCGCAAACATACAAGATGAAGCATAAAAGTCTACTAAAAACACTTAAAGTGATGGTTAAAAGCTCATATGTTGTGTAAATCTTGTAGTAATTGATTTGTGTGATTATTTGGACCCGATCTATGTTGTGGTAGCTCGGATCGTCATTTAACCCGGGTTGATCATGATCATGGATCACGACATAAGGTTGTTTTGGAAGTAACAAGGGTTAAAGGATGAAACTCTACCACACACGAAACATGAACTTGTGTAAAAGCGATTTTGCTTGTAAATTAGAGTTTAAAACTAGTAGATCTACGTATCTACAAGCGGTATTTTCGAAGAACCAAGTATCAAAGAAATCATGTTTTCTAAAGACGGATCTTACACTAACCCGAGTGATTTTTAGAACACACCAGTGTGTAAACACTTGTGTAGCACACACTTTCGACAAAATAACTATTTTTTTTTTGAAAAAGATGACGAGAAGTTGTAAAGATGGAATTTCTTTAAAAACGGGGTTTTTACGAAACCGGATTGATTTATATAAGAATCCACTAAAAGTAATGGAATTTACTTTATATTCTTAGATAAAACGCAAGTTCATGTAATTTATGCGATATACATATTTATTTACTAGTTTGTTGTTTTGGACATTGTTTTGATTGAATGAAAAGAATGTTGGTTTGATTTATGAAAGAAAATGATACGCTTAAAAGCGTGGCCACCTCCAGTTACAGAAGAAACTCTGGCGAAATTTTTCTAAAAACCTAACACTTAGAATTATTTTCACTATAAGTGTTAGAAATACTTTTCGACTTGTTTTCAATTTATAGATTTCGCCACGACTTTATTTACAAAACATCGGAGGCGGGATTTCACAAAATAAAGCTTGGTAAATATATATTTAGTATATATTTTTTATAAAGTCACTTGATATGTGTTTATGATTATTTTGTGAAAATACTAGTATTATTTTTAGGGTAAAAATAATACTAACGAATGATAATGGATCCAAAATAATACGAACGTCTCTACGATAAACATATAAGTTACACCGGTAATTATTATTACCACTCGATCATTTAAAACGTAACTTACGCATTTTTAAGAAAATATGACTTAACGCGTATTTTTGCCAAGGTATTATTTTGGGAAAATTTATGTAATAGAAAATATAATATTTTTTAGAAGAATATTTATATTTTGGAGTTAGAAATAAAATATATTTTAAGTGAGACTTAATAATATATTTCGAACACACATGTATTAAATCCCCCATCATTGGGAAGGAAAATAACTACAAAGTATATACAGAATGTAAACACGAAATAGTTGTCTAACTATTTCCCAACAACTTAAACCATAAAGCTAAGGCACGGCCGTCCGTCTAATAGAATTAGTACGTGTAGGTCGTCACACAGCTGCTTGATCAGGAGACATACTTGGTAGAGACGCACCACTGTGAGTTCATGTCCCCCTTTTCTCTTAACTGTTTTCAGTTTTCTAAACTACGGGGGTGAAATACATGTTACTTTGATTACAAGTACTATATACATGGTATGGTTAGCGTAAGGAGGTTTACTACTTAGATCATGTGAGTGGGTAGGAGCAACATGAGGCCATTAGTCCTCATGGTAGGACCGAGGGACAGGAGCGGTAGATCTATCTGGGTGTAGCGAGCCCAGCCCCAGGCCAAACTAGAAACGGACCTCGGGGTGACTTCGTGCCCGACGCATAAATCTGCTAGGTTTGAGTCTCCCTACTTGCACTTCACACATATCAGTGGCCTTGCAAACCATTGGTGATCTCAATTCCCTTATGTGCTACATACCAGGATTTTTATACTTACAAAGGTTTATTTACTCACTCACACATGAACTCGCTCAACATTATTGTTGATTTTTCAACTTACATGTATTTCAGGGAATTAAAAGATCTGGCGCGGTATGACACGTTTTCCCGCTGCACTAGTTACGAGGTCATCCGGGTTTGGGGAATGTGACTCTTTCCTGGACAAGTCACAGTCCTTAAACTGTGTTTATGTCATGTTGATGTTTGTGTTTGTTGAACAATGTCATTAGGATATGTTTCCGTTGAGACAATGTTGCTGTATTTGGTTTTTAAAACTTAATTAAATGGATGATCTTGCATGGTTTTATTTCATATAGCTTTGTTATGGTTAAGCTATGGTATTAAGAAGTCACACCAAATTAACCACGCTTCCGCAAAGCCAGGGTGTGACATTTGTGGTCTGTGAAAACCACACACTTCGTTCCATAGAGGTAGTGTCTCCAGATTTTAAGCGCGAAAACCACCGCTCCTAACTCAAGATCATGAGTTGTGTAGTTCTTCTCGTGAACTTTCAGCTGTCTAGATGCATATGCAATAACCTTACCTCGTTGCATAAGGACGCAACCAAGGCCTAAGTTGGACGCATCGCAATAGACAACGAAATCATCGCTTCCCTCGGGCAGAGATAGAACAGGAGCATTACATAACTTCTGCTTCAGCGTTTGGAACGCTTCTTCTTGCTTGGGTCCCCACTCGAAAGGCTTATTCTTCTGAGTCAAAGCAGTGAGTGGAACCGCAATCTTCGAGAAATTTGAAATGAATCGACAATAATAACCAGCAAGACTAAGAAAAGATCGAATCTCTGTAGGCGTCGTCGGTGTATTCCAGTCCTTAATAGCAGCAATCTTGGATGGATCCACATGAATACCCTGCTCATTGACTATATGACCCAAGAATTGAACTTCTTTAAGCCAGAATTCACACTTGGAGAATTTAGCAAAAAGTTGTTCCTTCTTCAGGAGTTCCAATGTTAAGCGAAGGTGTTGCTCGTGCTCGGCTCGAGATTTTGAGTAAATGAGAATATCGTCGATGAACACAATAATGAACTTGTCCAAATAAGGTTTGCAGACCCTATTCATTAAGTCCATAAAGATAGCTGGAGCATTTGTCAAACCAAAAGGCATGACAGTGAACTCCTAATGCCCATATCTTGTGCGGAAAGCAGTTTTGGGAATATCTTCTTCGAGAACACGAAGTTGATGATACCCAGAACGCAGATCGATCTTGGAAAAGCATGAAGCACCCTGTAGCTGGTCGAAGAGATCATCAATCAGAGGTAGGGGATATCGATTCTTGATGGTGAGCTTATTAAGCTCACGATAATCGATACACATTCGAAAAGATCCATCTTTCTTTTTAACGAAGAGGACAGGAGCTCCCCAAGGTGAAAAGCTCGGTCGGATGAATCCTTTATCAGATAACTCTTGAAGCTGTTTCGATAACTCTTGCATCTCCAACGGTGCAAGACGATAAGGTGCTTTTGCAATCGGGTTGGCATTGGGTACAAGGTCAATATGAAACTCGACTTGACGAACTGGAGGCAAACCAGGCAGTTCATCAGGAAACACCTCCGGATAATCCCGAACAATCGGAATATCCTGAATACTCTTGCTCTTGATTTTCTCCTCGGTGACATGTGCCAGAAAAGCAACATATCCTTTTCGTAAATACCTTTGGGCTTCCAAACTCGACATAAGCTTCAAACCATCTGGTGGTTTTTCGCCACGAACTTCCAGAACATCGCCGGAAGATAAAGGAATACGAACAATCATATCGAAACAAACCTCCTCAACATGGTGTTTGGTTAACCAATCCATTCCAACGATAATATCGAAACTCCCAAGTTACATCGGTGTGAGGTCAATAGGAAAAAGATGGTTATCAAGGTTTAACTGACAATCGCAATGGGTCGTAATGGGTCGTAAGCACTTAGGTTAAGTTTCATTTTAGTATGTAGGCTTTGTTAAACCATATTACACGAGTCTCCATACTCGTTTGGTTTACGAACCCTCATTATATCCAATCCTCCTATTTAGGTCTGGTATATTAACATAGTTACCTATATTAGGTGCCGTTTGATATCCGTGATCTCTAGCATTGTTTGGTTGTTACTCAAGGACTACTAAGCAATCTCAAGTGAGTACATAGACCCCTCTTTTACTGTTTTCCAAACATTTTGGGGTGAAACACATGTGCCTACTTGTTACTTTCATGTTTTCATATCATATGCTTGTTATGTTCATTAGTACATTATAGTACATGATTTCATTACATTTTATGCTATGTATGTCCATTGTGTGCATACTTAGTACATCATTTTACATTACATTTCATGCTATGTATGTCCATTGTGTGCATACTTAGTACATCGTTTTACATTACATTTCATGCTATGAATGTCCATTGTGTGCATACTTAGTACATTGTTTTACATTACATTTCACGCTATGTATGTTCATTTGATTACATACTTAGTGCATTGTTTTCACATGCTTACATTTTTGGTATGACATTTGGTTTGTTTAAATGGGACAAAAATACATTCATTAACATTAGCTACGCCATTCGTTAGTAGGTAGTGGTACCATAGGAATTGACAACTCCCGTTCCTGACATCCTAGGTATGTTTTGATGGAAGGAATAACCGAATTCGATAAACATAACACTGATAAACCTTTAATTTGTTTAAAGGTCTATCACCACAATCACAAGGCTTGGATGTATGCATTTTCACAATACCGCATAGATGTTTGTATCAGTATAGCATGCATTTGTTCCACAAAACATAACTTTGACTTAAACTATGTTTAATTCAATACCCTGTTTTTGTGCATTTTACCTATGGTTTAGTTGATATATTTCACATGCCATACGTGATATTTTTGGATACACATTATATGATTTACATTAAACATAAACATTTTGACATTGATATACACATTTGGTGATTTACATTAGACATGAACATTTTGATATGGTTTACACAATAACACTTGACAATTGATTTATACATGAACAATTTACATTGGTGGTTGGTTTGGGTAAATGATTTGAGTAACGAGGTGTGTGTAATATGATACAAACATGGTGGATACGCCGCTGGTACTTCCTATATATAAGTGTTTGTATAATATTACATATCGTAGCGTTATTTAAATCCTTTCAGTATAGACATATTACATTTTACACAAATAACATATTTTTCACAAGACATTGTTGTACAAAACAGTTTATTTTATACAACTCATTTTACTTGGTTATTTCATTAACCATACACCTTTCTTTTATATAATCTGATTTCTTATCGAGTTTTCATATGATTTATAAAAGAAAACACTTAACAAGATTCATGACTAATTTTTATTAAACCTTTCTTTTAAAACCCAAGTCATGAATCCTATTTTCACAAAACCTATGTATCTCACAGGCATTTTTATGCTGACGTACCTATTTTCACATGTGTTTTCAGGAGCTGTTGCTTAGGATGATGATCGTGACACTAGGGCGGACCTGTGCCTTAGAGACTTAAAATAAAGATAGAACTAGTTTAATTATGTTCTGAACTCCTTATTTCCTGTTTTGAGACAATGTAACAAGCTTGTTTGATGAATAAAATATAACTTTGTATGCCATGGTTGTGAAACAATAATTCTGTTACAACACTCCCTGACGTTTCCGCCACGATTTGATGTTTTACGTGGTCGGGGTGTGACAGAAGAGTTCTGTCACACCCCGACCGCGTATAACATGCAACCGCGGCGGAAACGTCGGGGAGTGTTGTAACAGAATTAATTGTTTCACAACCATGGCATACAAAGTTATATTTTATTTATCAAACAAGAGTGTTACATTGTCTCAAAACAGGAAATAAGGAGTTCAGAACATAATTAAACTAGTTCTATCTTTATTTTAAGTCTCTAAGGCACAGGTCCGCCCTAGTGTCACAATCATCATCCTAAGCGACAGCTCCTGAAAACACATTAGGTGACCATAGTATATAGGGAATAACCTTCCGAGGTTATACCTTATGGTCACATCGTTTGAGTAGTTGCATGATAGGTAGTATATATGCCTTAGGTAAATTACCAAAATGCCCTTTTGACGCCAAAATTCATTCTAAACATATGTAACATAACTTTTGGTATCTAAACTGATTTGGTAACAATATTAGACATGTTAAGGCATATTTTACTTATCATAGGACTAGTTAGGCATTCCGAACGCGTTTTACGCAAACAACGCGTTAAAGTAGCATAAGCTACCTAAACGAGTCGTAATGGGTCGTAAGCACTTAGGTTAGGTTTCATTTTAGTATGTGGGCTTTGTTAAACCATATTACATGAGTTCCCATACTCATTTGGTTTACGAACCCTCATTCTATCCAATCCCCCGATACAAGAGGTTTACCAGTAGCAACTTCGACAGATAAGGGTTTCCTCAGTTTGGTTCTAGGTATCGCAAGCAAAGGCTCAAATGACAATGAAACAAAACTTCTATCGGCACCAGAATAAAAAAGAATAGATGCAGGTCGATTGTTAACAAGAAATGTACCGTTAACCACTTTGTTGTCGGCCCTCGCTTCGTTTGCATTCAAATTGTACGCTCGCCCACGAGCGGGATTCACATTGACGTTGATGTTCGCATTCGGGTTCGCGTTGGCATTCGCGTTTGCATTCACCAGTCTCGGACAGTTGTTGCGGAAGTGACCATACTCTCCACAATTAAAACATGAACCCGGTGGGAATCTTGCAGCATTCCCTTGTATCGGAGCTTGACCCTGGGCAACCTGATTCTGTCCCAAACGACAAACATTGGCCAAATGCCCAAGTTTACCACACGTCATGCATTGCTTGCAAGCTTGTTGTGCAACGTGATGACCGTTGCAACGAGCACAATGAGGTGCGGTACCAGTATATGCCTCCTTTGCAGGTGGCTGAGCCGGTGGGTTCTGCGGGTTCTGAGCAGTCTGTGCTGTAACAGCAAAATTCTGGGCACCCATTCGCTTCCTCGATTTCTTCGACGACTCACCTTCCTTACCCTTATCCTTTTTCTTGCCCTTCTCTGAATCAGTCGCCTTCTTTTTATCACCCTTGCGGGTGAGTTTACCCTTCCTGACTTGAGTCTCAGTCAGGGTAGCAGACAACTCGATTGCTTGACGAAGGGTAGTAGGATTAACACCGGTCACAATCTCCATAATAGAATCGGGTAGACCATCGATATATCTCTCGATTTCTTTCTCCAGAGGGGTAACCATGGTGGGACACAATAGACTGAGTTCCTCAAAACGATTCGTGTACGCACGGTGTTCAGGCCCATCTTGCTTTAAATCGTCAAACTCTCGCTCCAAAGCCCGAACTTCATGACGGGGACAAAACTCCTTCATCATGAGAGCCCGAAGCTCTTCCCATGTTTGTGCCAACGCCACTTCGGCACCCCTGTCGTGCATAATACCATTCCACCAGGTAAGCGCTCGCTTCTCAAACACGCTCGAAGCAAATTCAACCTTACGCGCATTCGAACACTGCACATGTCTGAATGTGCTCTCGATACTCTCAAACCACTGCAGGAGCACAGTTGCTCCTTGCGACCCAGAAAATTTAAGCGGCTTCGCAGAATTAAAGTTCTTGAAATTACATGGTGCATTATTGTTGTTATTATTGTTGTTGTTGTATATCTCGTGGACTTGGGTCACAACACCGGGAAGCACAGCAGCCACTTGCTGAGAGACCAGGGCTGCGATTTCTTCAATAGTGAAAGATTGTGCTTCACGTCGAGGAGGCATTGTCTAACAAGGAAACAGAGGAAACGAGTGAGGTTGAAAAGCAAAAGAGGTATCGATAAGAGAGGCGATCATTTGTTCGTTACCTCGAACAAACAAACGACACGCAGAGACTAATCAAAGTAAATGGATCAAAAATAATGTATCGCCGAAGACATGCTCGCCTATAAGTGGACACTCACCCCAAGAGTTCCCAGGTAAGAGTGACTGGTCCGATTATGTGGATTTGTACGAACACTCTAGCCTTAGACAGAAAACTCAGAGTACAGGCACTCACTCTTCCAGTTTGCACGTGTTCACATTATTTAGACCCAAACTTTGATGAGATTTTGAAAACTCCGAAGGCACCAAGCCAAAAAATGAGTTAAACTGGAAGGGTTCAAAACCTTACAACCGAGGGTTCAAAACCTAGTAATCAATCATCCTAGAATGGATGATTAATTTTCAAAGCGGATTCGAAAATTGTGTTCTCGTTGTGGTTATCACCTAAGGATAGGTGACGATTTTTGTTTTAAAAATCTAAACGCAAATAAACTTGCGTTG
>JARYGA010041258.1:0-39557 GCA_030545235.1 Helianthus tuberosus
CTCGTTCCGGGCTGAGATGCTGCATACTGAGCTATGGCAGCGGCAATAATCTGCTGGAGTTCTGCCTCATTAGTAGGCATGTGTGTCTCACGTCTTGGCGGCATCTTCTAAAAGATGGTTTACGTTGGTCAGGTCATAGTAAGACGTACGTATATAGTAATAGTAATAGCACATAACATCTCATGTTATCAACACAAATATCAATCACACACATCCCATGTCATAAAAATGCAAATAAGTAATCAAGCGAATCAGATATGATGAGAATACTGCGATTGCCATATATCGAGACTACATAGTAAGTGTATCAGTACATCATAGTGTCATACAATCATCAATCAACTAGGGGCTACATCACCCCTGTACAAAAACCATATCAGATCAGTGTCAAATACATGTCAACAAAAGTCAGGATCAAAAAGTAGTCTCCAAAAATGTTGTGCAATCCAACAATCGCCGTCTTCTCATCCTCGTCTACCCAAACAGTACTGATGAGCTCTATACAGATGGTGGTGGAGGAGGGGGAAAGTGGGTGTAAAACAAACGACGTAACTGGAGCCAGTCCTCCTCCTGGGCTCGCTGAGTACGGATGATCGAAGCAATCTGCTGCTCTAGTGTAAAGAGACGGGCAGCATAATCTGGAGGTAAGGGTCGAAATGGCTGCAGAGGAGAGTGTGTCTGACCATGGCATGGACACGGTGGCAGCTGAGCTCTCTCGAGCTCCTGGATGCGCTGCGTGTGTGACTCGTGCTGTGCTACAAAGGACATCAAGACGTCCTCGATAGTGTGTCCCATGTGAAAAGCATGGTAGGGATTAGTAGGTGGCATACCAGAGCCTGGTGCCCAAAGAAACGGCTCGCTGGTGGGGTCGAAAGGTGCCACGTGAAATGGAGCAACAGCGGGTGGAACAGATGACATCCGTGGCATGAAAGGGATAGACATCGGTACATGCCTAAAAGGATGGGCTGAAGACCCCTCTCCAGGCCTTGCTGGAGGTACAAACTGTGGAACCTGAAAGGAAAAAATCAACATGTCGCGTAATAGGGATCTGCGGGGGAAAAGGCGGTACATCCTCATCAGCAGGTATCCAACCGTGCTGTGCATGCTCATCTGGTGGATCCATGCGTGCCGCGAACAGTGCATGCTCGGGCTCTAGTGGAACGGGATCAAGTGCAACAAAAGGGTGAACAGGTGCAATGTGCCCAACAGGATGGTCAACATGTATATCAACAACAGGTAGAGGAACGACAGGATCAACAACAACATGATCGCCCTCTAACAAAGGAACATCCACGGGGAAATCATCAACAGGTAGGTCTGCTATAACAGGCTCAAGGGGGATGTCAGCATGTACGAGGTCATGCTCAAGTATGGGGTCTAGAGCGGCTGCCTGCTCAGGATCGACGACAGGCTCAGGGTCATCGAAAGCCATCTCGAAGTCAAACTCTGGGTCAACAGGATCCACTGGATCCTCCATAAACTGATCCATGGGAAGAAACTCTAAGTCACGATCTGGGTCGAATCCCGGGGGAAACATAGGATCGGAATCCTCTATGTCATCATGGCCAAACTCAAAACTGGGTAAAGGTGCAACAGAAGATGCCTGGTCAGGATCAGAATCATGCGCAAAGTGCTGTGCGCTCAATGTGTGAGAAGGTGCGGATGCCACAGACTCGAAGGAGTCTGGGACAGGAGAATGTGCTGGCGAATCCTCAGCGGGAACGTCAGCGATCATCAAAAGATCGTCCGCAGGAAGAAGGGCCTCGCCCTGGATCTCATCCTCAAAAGGCTCATCCTCAAACAGGTCAACATCGCCGTCAGCCTCGGCGTCAAGAAGGTAATCATATGCTGGATAAACGGCTAAGGGTATAGGAGCCGGAATCTCCACTAGGGGTAGGTACTCAGCGGGAGGGTCATCTGCAGGCTCATCAGCGCCATTGGGTAGTGCGAAGGGCTGGAAATCATCCTCATCAGTACTGGTATAGTCAGACGTGTGCACCTCGTGCTCGGAGGATATAAGGTCATCAGATACGATAGGTATGGGTCCCGTAATATCCGAATCGTCGGTACCGGCGGAATCCATGAGTCTGTAACATAAACACAAATATGCTCAAACAGTCAATCATATAATCAAATAATCACATAAGTCACCAAGTAAGCATTCAAATCATTCTCCTAGTCCCACTAGCCTCCCAGCCTCTCAGACTGCTCTTCCTAGTCCCACTAGCCAATTCTCCTAGTCTCACTAGCCAATTCTCCTAGTCCCACTAGCCTTTTCTCCTAGTCCCACTAGCCAATTCTCCTAGTCCCACTAGCCAACTACCTCGTTCTCTCAGACCGAGCCTCGGCCTCTCAGACCGAGCCTCAGCCTCTCAGACTGAGCCTATAATAAAGAATAAAATGTGCTCAACATTTGTTTGTAAAAAGTTTTGGATCTGGACTTAAGTGGTATGCAGAAAAATGTTTTCGTGAGAGCCCTAGTGATCATAGTCTAGACTCGAGAAAGAATCCTAGTTCGCTATGATTAGAGCTCTGATACCAAGCTGTCACACCCTGGCTTTTGCGGAAGCGTGGTTAATTTGGTGTGACTTCTTAATACCATAGCTTAATCATAACAAAGCTATATGAGTTAAAAACATGCAAGATCATCCATTAAGTTTTGAAAACCAAATACAGTACCATTGTTTTAACGGGAACATACCCTAACAACCATAACTTTGTTCAACAGACATTACAAACTTGAAACATAACATAGACATGGTTTAAGGATTGTGTCTTGTCCAGGAAAGAGACACATCCCCTAAACCCCGGATGACCTCGGAAACTAGTGCAGCGGAAAACATGCCATACCGTGCCAGATCTCGTTAATTTCCTGAAATACATGTAAGTTGAAAAATCAACAATAATGTTGAGCGAGTTCATGTGTAAGTGAGTAAGTAAACCTTTGTGAGTATAGTAATAATCGTGGTATGTAGCCAATAAGGGGACTTGTGATCACCAATGGTTTGCAAGGCCACTGATATATGTGAAGTGCAAATAGGGAGACTCAAACCTAGCAGATTTCGCCACGGCATTTGTATGTGGACAAAGTCACCCCAAGGTCCGTTTCTAGTTTGGCCTGGGGCTGGGCTCGCTACACCCAGATAGATCTACCGCTCCTGTCCCTCGGTCCCGACATGAGGACTAATGGCCTCATATTGCTCCTACCCACTCACATGATCGGAATGAAACACCTCCTTACGCTAACCATACCGTATATAAAGTACTTGTAAACAAAGTAACATGTATTTCACCCCCGCAGTTAAGAAAACTGAAAACAGTTAGAGAAAAGGGGGACATGAACTCACAGTGAAGCGTCTCTACCAAGTATCTCCAAATCAGAAAGCTGTGCGACGACCTACAAGTGCTAATTCTATTAGACGGACGGCCGTGCCTTAGCTTTATAGTTAAATCTTTTGGGAAATAGTTAGACAACTATTTCGTGTTTACATTATGTATATACTTGGTAGTTAATCTCCTTCCCAAGGATGGGGGATTCAATATATGTGCGTAAGTTACGTTTTAATAATCGAGTGGTAATATAATTACCGGTGTAACTTATATATTCATGTGAAAGCGTTTGTATTATTTTGGAATCGTTAACGTTTGTAAATATTATTTTTACTCTAAAAATAATATTTATGTATTTCACAAAATAATCATAAACAGTGTGTGAAAAATATGCATTTATCACGTTAATTTTTGTGAAAATCCCACCTCCGAATATTTAGTAAATAAAGTCATGGCGAAATTTATATTTCGAAAATATGTCAAAAATAGTTCTAACACTTGTTGTGTAAATAATTCTAAGTGTTAGGTTTTTAGAAAAATTTCGCCAGAGTTTCCTCTGTAACTGGAGGTGGCCACGCTTTCAAGCGTATCATTTTCTTTTAACAAATCAATCAATCAATGTTCTCAACATTATCAAACAACTTTGCAACATTTTAACTAGTCGAAGATAGACATAATCGCAAAAATATACGAACTTGTAGTTTGTCTAAAATATGTAGTAAATCTCTTTACTTTTACTGGATCTTTTGTGTAAACAATCCGATTTCGTAAAAACCTCGTTTTTAGAGAAAATCCATCTTTACAACTTCTAGTAACATTTGACAAAACTAGTTCTTTGTCGGATCTTTTCATTTCACAAGTGTTTACACACTTGTGGTTTATAAAATCATGCTTATTATTGTAAGATCCATCTTTTGGAAAACATGATTTCTTTGATATGTGGTCCTTTGAAAATACCGGGTGTAGATACGTAGATCTACTAGTTTTAAACACCTTTGTACAAGTTAAAACATGTTTACACAAGTAAAGCATTTTTACACAAGTTCATGTTTCATGTGTGGTAGAGTTTCACCTTTTAACCCTTGTATCATTCAAAAACGAGCTTATGTTAAGATCCATGATCTTACTAAACCGGGTTAAACGGTGATCCGAGCTACCACAACATAGATCGGGTCTAAATAATCACAACTTTCAAATACTACAACTTTTACACCTCTTATATGCTATTAACCACCATTTTTCATACTTTTAGTAAACTTTTGTGCATCATCTTGCATTTTAACGAGATTTAACCGACATAATTCCTTTTAACCACTTTAGATAAGCTCAAATATGAGATTTAAGTGTTATACCTCTAGCTCAAGGCTAGGGAAGATTCTTGATGAAAAACGCGTGGATAAAAGCCAAAGAAAGAGGTCCTTCGTGTTCCGCTTGCTCCAAGCTTCCTAATACGTGACCTCTAACACTTGTATGATGATGGAATGGCAAGATGGAAATCGAAAATGATGGATAAGGGGGGTGGGGTGTTCGGCCGAGAGGTAGAGAGCAAGAGGGAGAGGTGTGTTGGTGAGTTTTGTTAAGTGTGTGTTATGATATGTAATAACATGATCTTATAGGCAAACTTTAAGTGTATTAACCAATGGATACAATGTCACAAAGATATTAAGCAAGGTGATTAATTTAATCACTCAAGTACAAGGTATTGTCTCCCCATAGTTACAAAGGGACCGAAATCGGCCATGGGGGGGGGGGGTCCTAACCGATTTCAACTAGCTTAGTTGGTGTTTAGTTAGGTTAATTAGGTTAGTTAAGTGTTTAACTTAGTTAGTTGTATGTTATGTGTTATGATGGGTGTTAGGGTAATCAGGGACCCTAACTGGCTCAGAAAAATATAAATAGTGAAAATAATAATATTTTCATGTTCCGGGTAAAGTCCGGTTGTTTGGTTGGATAGTAATCCGTTAAAGCGTTACAAAAGCTTTAAAGTGTCGTTATTGTTATTTTTAGTGACACAATTTAATTCCAACACTTTAGAAAGTGTCTAGTAGTATTTTCCCCATATTTTGGCACTTTACTAGTCAGCTAGAAGCTGGATTATTTATTAAAGTGCTGTGTTTTGTACTTAGAGTACGTTTTAGGCACATCCAGTCATTGTAACTTATTCCTAGAGACGCAGTTCCACAACCCGTGTGTCCCTACACTCACTACTAGTGTAGTAAAATATCTCAGGCTCTTATAGGCCTTGGAGGCAGTGTTTGCCTGATGCTGGCTTTATCAGCATGTTCAATAGGTTATCCGTGTATTGTGCTACTGTGCTCTTTGTGCATCATGTTTGTCACTAAGGTGCCGTATGTAAATAATGTAGTGACAGCAAGTAAGTATGATGCAAGTAAGTACATGTATCAGTATTTAAGTAGCAGTTCATCAGCTAGTTCAAGCAAGCACAGTAATTAAGCAGTAATTAATCATTAATTAAGTCGTACGGATACCTGGTTTAGTGCGGGTTGTCATAATTAGTAGGTCTGTTTGAGATATAAACATAAACATTACTTGCTTTTATGTGGGGAACATCTCCAGGATATATGGGTAACCCCCGAAATCTTGTTTGAAAGGTCCCTCATTCTGAGATACTAGGTCTTTATACTTAGTGATATCTGGGGTATTATCCCGGGACTTCTGCTGTATGGAAATACTGACCTAGTCCCCGGATAATACTTTACGCATTGCTTTACTTGTAAAGCCTCCCCTCAGCATAAAAAAATGATTAAACATTGCAAAATGCCAATTCATGTGCTGTTGTAAAGAAGATCCCCAAAGGGGACCCACCGAAAAGTCGAAGCCGTCATCTCTCTGCGTATACGGAAGTATCGACCTGAGCTCTCATGGCCCTCGCATTTCACCCCATTACAGATATCATCTAGGTATACTCACCTGTAAGACTGAATATTGGGATCTGGATACGGGAGTATATAATGAGGTGGGACACATGTAGAGGTTTAAGTCTTAAAACATTAATTCCGTATCCTGAATAGATTGAAAGTTCTGTGAAAATTTAAGAGGATCAGTATATTGGCAATCTACGCGAATTGTTTAAGGCTTGGTATGAAATAGAAGCTTAACGGTGCTTGTGTCTTGTCAAATGCTGATATGATCCCCTAACACGCTCGAAAAAAGATTGTGTGTACATATTTCTGCTTATTTGTTTCTATAAACCAAAAAGATTTTATTTTCTTCACTATTTTCGACAACGGACGTTAGGGAACTGATGATCAAAGTCTTGTGCAGATCATGTCTGTTTTCATGAGGTTTGGGTAAGCAGGAGATTCTGGAAAGTGACTGGTACATGTTTGATAGATTGAAAAAGTGTTTGAAAGTTCAAAAAGTTTAACAGTTCATTAATTTGAATTGTTTTCAGTTTCAAAAAGTCAGCATACTTCATAATCTGGTCAACCAAGGTCATTAAGTTGGACTTGGTAGGCTAAACAGTTGACCAAGGTCATTAACTTGGACTTGGTTAACTGGGTGTGTCGGTAAACAATCTTAAAAGGTTAAAAAGTTATAAATTTTGAAAAATTGAAACTGATTTCGCTCGAAAACACATTGTTCACATTTAAATGGCTGATTCCGCTCTTAGTCACTTCATAGGTGATTCCGCTCGTAATGCTTCGAAGGTCATTTCGAGCGAAATCAGACTAGCTATAAATAGCTGTCTGATTCCGCTCCTAATCATTTTTCTGATTTCGCCCCTAAATTTCTGTCATCGGCGATAAGAGCGAAACCCCCAAAACATCGTTTTTCAAGTCGAATTGCTGCCCGATTTTTGTTTGATTGTGTGTTCTTAGTTGGTTAACACATCTACAAACATGGGAAAGGTAAGATTACGGCTCAATTTGATTCATATCATGTCTGTTCTTGTGTGTCGGTGATGTTATATTCCGAATTCTTAGATTTAGGGTTAAAATTTGATAAAACTGAATAAGAAATCTTACATGTGTTGTCAGTTTGTTGTATAAATCATGTATTTGAGTGTTGATTGTAACAGATCTAAAATTTTGTGAGTGTTAGCGATGAACTGTTATCGAAACATAGATCTAGGGTTTGATTGTTGTTTAAAATGAACATAGATCTTGTTTGTGTTGTCAGAATATTGTGTAAATCATGCGTGTGAGTTTTGATTGAACCAGATCTAGGTTTTGCTCATGTTTGAATAAGTAGCAGATAGTTTGAACTTAGATCTAGGTTGCTTGTGATGTTTTTAAAAGTATAAAAAATACACCCATATGCTCGGAATTCTCTGATAAACAAACCCACGTGATAAATTTCATCATTTGATATGTTTAGAAGGGTTGGGTTTTGATTCCGCTCCAAACTGTAATAAGATCTGATTTCGCTCTTAACTGAATTGAGATCTGATTTCGCTCCTAACTGAATTGATATCTGATTCCGTCTCTGAGTGATATATCTTACTCCGCTCAATATGACACTTTGTCATTTGGAGCGAAATCAGAAACTCGTTGATTCCGCTCAGAATGTTATAATATCATGTGATTTTTGCTTGAAAGTTGTTTGATTCTAAGATTTTTCTAAGTGTGGATTCAGTTTGTGTTGTTTTTGTGTTACAGGGTTCGCATGTTATCTTTGAGCCGCTGCACAATAGTTGTTGTGACTTTGACGTGGAAAAGAATACAGAGTTGTCTAAATTCAGTAGCATTTTGGAATTTATGAGAAGGGTACCAATTCAAAAAGCTCTCACGGATCAACATTTGGTGTACAAGTCACATGTGAAATGTTTCTGGAAGCATGCAATTTACGATGAAAAGAACAAAGTGATTCAATCAGTTGTGAAGCAGCATAATGAGAAGAAGACAATTGTTGTTACTGAGGCACTTGTTCGTGAAGTTTTGAATTTTCCGGATGATGAAAATTCACCAACAAAGTTTCCTGAAAGAATGGTAAAGGGCTGTATGCTGAGGATGGGCTATGATGGAACAGTGAACATTGGAAACTACTTGAAGTCAAAATTTCAAAAACCTTACAAGTTTATTATTCATTCAATACTGCAGGCTTTAAGTCATACCAAGGGAGGATATGATCAAATGCGTGATTACCAGATGAATATGGTTACAACATTGGTTCTGAACAAGAAGTACAATTTCTCGCATATTATTTTTCACTACATGGCTGAGAACATCACAACAAAGAGTAAAACTTGGATTTATCCAAGATTTGTACAAATGTTGATTGATCATGTTTATTCTGATATTGAAAGAGATGTAACCAACGACTTGTTAGTTCTTTCTCACATGAACAATGATTCTCTGAAGCAGCTAGCAAGATATCATCCAAACCATCCTGAACCAAAGAAAGTAGCTGAATTTTTTGGTTTCATCAAGGATGCAAACTATGTTGATCCAGATCCAGTGAATCACCAAAACTGGAGGAACGAAGAAGAGATGAAGGAAGCTGCATATACTGATGAGCTAAAAGTTCTTGTTGATTTCAAAAGTACACGTAATGATTGGTTTGTCAAAGAACCGAGGAAGAGAAGCAAAAAGACCACCCCTAAAGCACAGGAGGGTGAGGGGTCATCATCGCAGCCAAAGAAGAAACAAAAGAAAGTGGCAAAGACGTTATTGATTGATGAGCCTGAGGTTGAAGAGCCGGTTGCAACTGCTGAAGAAAATCAGGATGTTGATATTGATGATGTGATGATAAATATTGATGATTTAGAGTCAGATCAAGCAGCTAACATAGAAGTTGAAAAAGAGAAAGTAATTGATGATGTAGAAGGTGATGACGTTGATAAGAGTTCTACAAGTTCTTCAAGTTCTTCTGAAGATGAGATAGATGAAACATAACGTTTGAAAAGAATTCAAGAAGAGACTGCTAAAGAGAAAGTGTTGAGGAAGAGAAAGAGGCAGGAAAAGGAGGATGCTCCTTATGTCCCATCACCACAACATGTTTCTGGATCTCAATCGTCTCCTTAAAGTAGTAGAAAGAAAGCAGGAGCAAAGAAAAAGATTGTGTCTCCGAAAATAAAGAAAGTTACTCCAAAGATCACAAAGCCAAAGATTGTTCTGAAGAAGAAATCGTCCAAAGAACCAAGTAAACCATTAACACCACCATCTGAACCTACATCACATCAATCGCCAATACAATCATCACCACACAAATCACCTCCAAAACAACCAACTCCACCAAGACAACCCACACCACAAATCCATCAATCACCACCACCACATCTTTCACCACTACATGTCTCACCACCACATCAAGAACAACCTGTACTTACTTCACAACAAATTTTCCAAACACCACCACCTTCACAACCTATTATTCAAACCACTCCAGGTTCTTCGGGATCCAAAGGTTTTCCACCGATTCCTTCGAACATGAATATTAGTCTTGAAGATGTTGGAGATTTTGATTTTGCAAATACTGCACAAGTGAAGAGTGTTGATGATAAAGTTGAAGCAGTAATGGCTGAGAACAAGAGGTTGGTTAAACGTGTTAAAATTGTGGAAGCTGAGAATGCTACTTTGCTAAAAAAGATAGAAGCAAACGAAGCAGAGATAGATGTTATGAAAGTTCAGATTGTAGAGCTGATGGAAGAAAAAACTCGAAAAGATCAACAAAATGAATACTTCATGCAGAAGAATAAAGAGTTGGAAGCAATCAAGGCTCGAAATGAACATGAAAATTATATGTTGAAGAAAGTATTAGAGAGTGTGGTTGGTATGCCTTTAGAGCAGAAATTTGATGAGGTTGTACGGGAGGAGGTCAGAGCTTAGAAACAAGCAGAGATAGATGCTCAGATGAAGGATAAGGGAAAAGAGATTGAATCTGAAGAAAGGGCACTTGTGTTATCAACTGCTCCTGAACCTGTTTATGAGAAACCTGTTCTTCTTTCTACAGTTCCTGTTGTTTTTTATGATGAAGTGTTATTAGAACATGCTCTTAATGCTGATGATGAGGATGATGATAATGTTGATGAAGATGATGATGATGATGCAGCAGATGATGATAAGGATGATGATGATGAGAAAGTATTTTCTGCAAGTAGTACAAGTGATGATGAAAATGATGATAATCAAGGTGCAACAGGGATTCCGGTTACTGAAACATCTAAAGAACAAACTGTGGATGATCTGATGAATGATGCAGTGAATGAAGAGACAGAGGATGTAACTGGAGAGGGGGAGACTGTTGGTGATCAAAATGTTGAAGCTGTTGAAAAGCTGATCTTGCATATCGAACCTGAAGTTGAAGAGGGGGAGATCAGACATACATATACGTTGGATGGCATTAAAGAATTGACGCGTACTGATGATCCTAATTTCAAATTTGATTTTGAAGAGGAGTTGAATGCGTTTAACGTGAATCAAGAGGTTGAATATCAGTATAAGTATGTGGAAGATGCAGATCTCTATGATCGTGTTGAAGTAGAAGATTGCACAGATGAAGATAATGTTAATGTTGATACTTCAGAATTTCCAACTTTGATGGAGTTATTTACTGAAGAGAATAGAGATGAATTGAGGCGTAAAGTTGATGAAATGCTCAAAGATAAAAAGTTTGATGGTACAACAAAAGATCCTCTAAAAGAAGAACGTAAGAAATGGTTCAGACAGAGCAATGAAAGAAAGTTCAAGAGGCCATTGAAGTTTTACAAGAGAGATAGTAAGGTTTCACTTGGAGATATCATTAGCTGGGGATTCTTACCCCAAGTGAATGCGTATGCAATTCGAAGAGAGTATGGGGTTCAGTACTTTGAACTTTTATATGAAATTATGTCATTACCCTGTTGGGATGTAGAAGAACTTGCTCAAGTCAGAACGTTGGCCTATCCAGTGAGAAAGAATGATATACGAATGTGGGGTTTGATGAAGTTTGAATCTCTGAAGAACTTTAGGATTTGGAAGCCGCACTACCCTAAGAAGGTGAAAAGGGTAGATCCAGCTACTGGGATTGAAGAAACGATCTTACATGTAAAGAAGCCGAAAGTGATGAAGAATGTTCCAGTGCCAAAGATGGAGCAAGAGTTTTACAAAGGTTTTATGGGATGGGTGTATAGTTGTGTGTCGACTGAAGCTATCATTACATACCGAGATGGTAGTGAGATAAGAAATATTTTCGTATATGATCCTCTATGGCTGATGAATTGCTCTGCAAAGGATATTGAATGTCTATTCATTAACAAGATCTAGTTTAAGCCTGAAGATAAAGAACAAGCCATGCAGTTTCAACGTGTAGTATCTGTTTGTTTTCAGAAAGGTATAAATTCTGAAAATAAATGGAATTCCAAATGGCGAAAGAATGAGGAAGAGGAAAGATTGAAAGCTGAGAAAGCTCGGAAGGAGCAAGAAGAGAAAGATAAGATCATGAGGTACACGTTAAATCAGAGAATGGCTGCTGAGGAAAAGAAGAAAGTTGATGAGAATGAGAAGCTTAGGAAGTTACTGTTAAAGAAGCCTAAGCCAAGAGAAGAAAAGTTCAAGTCCCTGTGAAGACCAAGACTGAAGACTCCGGCTGTATCCAAGGGGGAGTTTTTTAGTGCACGATGTCTAAAGCTTACGTCTTAAGTCTAGGGGTCTGATATGTCAAGTTTGTATAGTATAGGGACTGTTTTGTAATGTTTATGTTATTTGTCACACCCCGACCACGTAGAACAACAAAACGTGGCGGAAAACGTCGGGGAGTGTTGTAACAGAATCATTGTTTCATAACACATGGAAATTGAAATATTGTTTTATTAAATAAAAGAGTTACATTGTCTTGACAATCAAAGAAACATAACATAAATAACTAGTCTTGCATCTTTTATTGTCACTAAGGCCCAAGTCCGCTTAAGTGTATCTTGATAAGTCCTATGCATCATCTCCTAAAAACACATGTGAAAATAGGTACGTCAGCATAAAAATGCCTGTGAGATACATAGGTTTTGTGAAAACAGAATTCATGACTTATGTTTGAGAAAATGTTTAGTCATGAACCTTGTAATTTGCTTTGTCTTGTAAATCATTTGAAAAACGATAAGATCAGATGATATGTATAAATAAGAGAATAATGTATGGTTAAATGAATAACCATGTAAAATGAGTTTGTATAAGATAAGTTGTTTGTAAATTAATGTCTTGTGAAAAGTATGTTATTTGTATAAAATGTTATATGTCTCAAATTGAATTGATTCAAATAACGCTACAATATGTAATACCATACAAACACTTATATATAGGAAGTACCAGCGGCGTATCCACCATGCTTGTATCATATTACACACGCCTCGTTACTTAAATCACTTACTCAAACCAAACCAACAATGTAAGATGTCTATGTTTAAACCAATTGCCAAACGTATTGAATAATATGTCAAAATGTTTATGTCAAGATGTAAGTCATGTAATGTATAACCAATGTCAATAATGTTTATGTGTCAAATGTAAATCATGTAATGTGTAACCAAAATGATATGTATGGCTAGTGAGATGTATCAACTAAACCATATGCACAAAAACAAAGTATTGAAGTAAAACATGGTTTAAATCAAAACTATGTTTTGTGGAACAAATGCATGCTATACTGATATAAACATCTATGCGGTATTGTGAGAATGCATACATCCAAGCCTTGAGACTGTGGCGATAAACCCTTAAACAAATTAAAGGTTTATCTAAGTTATGTATATCAAATTCGGTCATTACTTTAATCCAAACCTACCCAGGATGTCCGGAACGGGAGTTGTCAATTCCTATGGTACCACTACCTACTAACGAACGGCGTGATCGGTGTTAATGAATGTATATTGATCCATCAAAACAAACCAAATATCATATCAAAATGTAAGCATCTGAATGAATAATAAATGTACTAAGTATGATGAACATACGTAGCATGTGATGTGAAACGAATGTACTAAGTATGATGAACATACATAGCATGTAATGTAATGTAAAACAATGTACTAAGTATGCACACAATGGGCATACATAGAATAAAATGTAATGTAATGTAAAATAATGTACTAAGTACGCACGCAATGGGCATACATAGCATAGAATGTAATGTAAAATAATGTACTAAGTACGCACACAATGGGCATACATAGCATAAAATGTAATGTAATGTAAAATAATGTACTAAGTACGCACACAATGGGCATACATAGCATAGAATGTAATGTAAAATAATGTACTAAGTACGCACACAATGGGCATACATAGCATAGAATGTAATGTAAAATAATGTACTAAGTACGCACACAATGGGCATACATAGCATAGAATGTAATGTAATGTAAAATAATGTACTAAGTACGCATACAATGGGCATACATAGCATAAAATGTAATGTAATGTAAAATAATGTACTAAGTACGCACACAATGGGCATACATAGCATAAAATGTAATGTAATCATGTACTATAAATGTACTAATGAACATAGGAAGTATATGATGTGAAAACAGGAAAGCATGAAAGTAACAAGTAGGCACATGTGTTCCACTCCAAAATGTTTGGAAAACAGTAAAAGAGGGGTCTATGTACTCACTTGAGATTGCTCAGAAGTCCTAAGATAACCACCAAGCAAAGCTAGATATCACGGAATCAAACGGCACCTAATATAGGTAACTATGTTAATAAACCGGACCTAACTCGGAGGATCGGATAGAATGAGGGTTCGTAAACCAAACGAGTAAAGAGACTCGTGTAATATGGTTTAACAAAACCTACATACTAAATGAAACCTAACATAAGTGCTTACGACCCGTTTAGGTAGCTTATGCTACTTTAACGCGTCGTTCGCGTGAAACGCGTTCGGACCGCCTAACTAGTCCTATGACAAGTAGAATATGCCTTAACATGCCTAATATTGTTTCCAAATCAGTTTAGATGTCAAAATTTATGTCGCATATGTTTATAATGAATTTTGGCATCAAAGGGGTATTTTGGTAATTTACCTAAGGCATATAAACTACCTATCATACAACTACTTAAACGAAGCGACCATAAGGTATAACCTCGGAAGGTTATTCCCTATATACTATGGTCACCTAATGTATTTGGTCGGATCCTAATGATCGACCAAATGGGTCGGGTTCGAAGGTATAAGCAATTTATTAGATCGCTTACCCTTACGACCCTAGACAACGTGGTAATCAGTAGGCATAGTCACAAGGGACTATAACCATCGTGATAACGCTCATGTTGTGAAGTTCAAACGAACTTCGCATTGACCATAAACTGGTCAATGCAGAAAGTCAAATAAAGTTTGACTTTCGGACTCGAAAAGCAATAAAAGAACGAAGGAATACTTACGAAGGGTCCCCGAATGCTAATCTTGATTCAAGTAGCTCAGGTATGAAACAAAGGTTTCAACTTAGAGCTTCTCAAATCAGATTCTTGTGAGGAATGAGTGAAGTTGAGGTGGGTATTTATAGGATTTCCCGAACCGTTAGGATCGTTTCTTGGAGAAGAGGGAATGATCACATCCCTACACTTGTTGGAATGTTGTGGTAGCTCATTTTGCCCCCACCACAAGAGTTTGACACATGGCATTGGCCTTTGGAGGGTTTAAGGGCTGTTAACATGTGTTTAAATGGCTTTTGCTTATCAGAAGGGGCCTCGCGTGATGCCAAGGGGGCTAGGTGTCACGCTAAGGTCCCTCTGTTCAGCAATTGGTTTCCAAAGCTTCCAATTCAGTCCCCGTTGCGTATAAAGGCCCTTTTCGACATGTTTAAGGCTCGTTAAATCATTTTCAAGGCTCCACAAGGATGCCTAAACATTGTGGACATGAAACATGCTCAAAAATATGCCGGATGTCAGGTCGTTTGGTCGTACGATCGCGATGTTCGCTTAATTACGCCAGAATGAGCATAAGCGCGAAAAACGATCTAAATTGCGTGACGAATGGATTTATCTTATGCCAAACACTAAAATAAAATATTTTAGTGCTTACATAAATTTTTGGATGTCCGGAGGTATTCAGAACGTAAGTTATGCGTGAAAATGCAAACTTGTGCACTTTTTGACGCTTTTAGTCCCTGAATGACCCAAAAGTTTATTTTAGCACACCGAACCCCTCAAAGCCTATTTCTAAGCTATATAAAGGATATTTAAGGTGTGTTTAACTTATGGTCATGTTCCAGAATGTTCGTTACAGTTCAAATTGGCATACTTTCACAGTTTGTCAAGTTTAGTCCCTGTAAGCGAATTAACTTGTTTTTGCCATACCAAAGCCTTCAAAACTTATTTCTAAGTTATGTAAAGGTTATTTAGGGTATGTTAAGTATATTTTGATGTTCCGGAGTATTTTTCGCATTAAACGGATTACGTTTATGCACCAGTTTGCGTATAACTCTCCAGAAAGCGATATAGAGTTTGAAATTGAATAAAAGTCAAAACATGAAAAATGTAAAACACAACCAAACAAACATTGGGATCAAATAACATTGCTTTATTGATAAAAGAACTGTTCACAATGATTACAGGCACAGATGTTACAGTCTACCCTACTTGTGGAAATTTCGTCCCGAAATTTATTTAGAGGAAACTTGTGAGAGTTTAAAACGTGAAGTTGAAAAGATCGAACAACATTGGTTAGGGTTCTGAACTTCTAGTAACTTTAATAACATCATGCTTGCAATGTAAGAGGGATACTTATATGTTGGACCGTGTCGTGACCCTAAACGATCAGTCAAGGCAGTTCATCTTCACGTGTAAAGGCGGAATCAATGCACGCAAAGTAACAACAGCTTATCCTTTCAATTTCTTCTCTTTATTAGCTTTCTAGAATGATTTTGACAGAGTTTCACTACCAAGCTAATGACCTGATTTCGCTCCAATGGTTACCATGAATGAACACATGTAGGGTATTTATACTAAGGCTGATTTCGCTTCAATGTCAAGTCCATTAAAGCGAAATCACATGTAATCTGATTTCGCTTTTATGGCATGTACATTGAAGCGAAATCACCATGTGTCCCTTAAAGCGAAATCACCTATAAACATGTACATTAAAGCGAAATTAACAATAAAAACCCTAATCTTGACTTTCTTGACTTTCTTGATTTAAGACTTGACGAAGATGCAGTCAACAGACATTCTGTGCATCAACAGACTCCCCCTTGGATGTTGACGTAATCTTCAGCTCCTGAGTCTTCAGTCTTAGTCTTTTCTCTAACTCTCTGTCGTCTCATCATAAGCACTCTATCTTCACAGGTTTCAGGATCTTGTCCTCCTGGCTCTAACTTCTTTCTTCCCTTTGAATGTTGATCCAGACTCCCCCTTTCACAGACTCCCCCTCTCGATATGCTAGAATCTGAGAAATCTGGTTCAAGCTTTAACAATTAGCTTCCATTTGGGAATAATGAAGTTTACAACCTGTTAACCTGCACATCCTCTACCTCAACATAAGTTTCACAAATTTATAACAATTGAATTTAGTAAACTTACTGGTAGACAACATTAACACAATTAATCATACTAGTTACATCAAGTTCAAATGAATGATCTTGATTAACTAAGCACACAATCTTTCAAAACATTTTTATATGACATTCAAACTTATCAATATATTCTCCCAACCCAATTCATCATGTTTAGCACTTGGAATTTTGAATATCAGCTCTTCAACATCAGTTGTCGAAAATCTTTTTGAATTTTGATTTTAAAGAAATACAGTAAACAAATATGTACAAATAATATTTTTGTGAGTTTGTGTAAGAGGATCATATCAGTTTATGAAACAAATCACTAGCACCGTTAAGCTTTAAACATGTTAAGTTTTAAACGATTCACTTAGATTGTCAGTATACTGATCCGCTTAAATTTTCACACAAATTTCAACTGCTTCGAGATACGAGTTTAATGTCTTAGATACTTAAACTTATTCGCGTATCCCACCTCAGAATATACTCCCGTATCCAGAACTCAATATTCAGTCTTACAGGTAATTATAACACAAATGATATCTGTAAGGGGTTAATAAATTATGAAGAATCATGAGAGCTCAGGTCAGAACTACCGTTCAGCAGAGAGATCATGACTCAACTTGTGGGTGTGTCCCCTTTAGAGGATCTTTTTTTTACAACAGCATTGCTAAGCAATTTTATTGTCTTATCATTGATGCTGAGGGTGATGCTATGTTTCAAGCATTTGCAGAAAGTATTATTCGAGGACTAGGTCACAACCACCGTTCAGCAGAAGTCCCGGAATAATACCCCAGATATCACTGAGTATAAAAACCTAGTATATCAGAATACGAGACCTTTCAAACAAGATTTCAGGGGTTACCCATATATCCGAGAGATGTTACCCACGATATAAGCAAGTTTGAAATTTAGGTTTATATCTCGTCACAATTTACTAAATGTGCAAAAACCTACTGACACATCATCAGTGAGACCGTTTATCACATTTGACATTACATATCTTTAGCATGCTGTGATAGTTCACTGATTTACTATCATTTCCTCTTTTTCACAACAAAACTCATTTTTACTTTTCAATGTTTTTGGCATTTTCAAATTTTCTATTTTTTTTTTAATTTTTTCTCCCCCTAAAATCAAAATATGTTTCAATTTTGATTTTCAAGGAAAATTTGAAAACAAACTATACAAGAAACGTGACAAACTGATATCAAATCACTTCAATCCGCCATCCACTTGGCCTAAACAATCAGAACTCCCCTTGACAACAAACTATTTTCCCATTTAGATTTCAAAACACTTAAGTTTGTTTTAATCAAATGGTTTTTCCGGAAAATTAGTTTTATGTGTCATTTCACAAATTCGGGGTTTCATCACATTGTTCTTCTTTAACCATTTTGAAAGATTTAACAATTAAGACCCTTGTCAACAACAAACACTAGTAGAAAATCAAGTACAACTTAATGTCCCTGATTTACCACTTGTAAATCGAAATATCACAGTTACCATCCTGTGAATTTCTCAAGAATGATGCCGATACCTGCTTCACGCTTACCAACCTGGAAGCTCCGGCAAGTCAGGAATTCAACCAACATATTTTGACACCCAAGCCTGACCAGCCTTAGGTGTGTTTTGAGCTTTTCTCTTTTCTTCATAAAATTCTTTCACTCCTTTTTCCTTACCATCAACCATCTTGCTAAAAATATGTTTAACATTGCTATTAAACATTTTTCCAGCATCAACACCTTTTGATTTTAGGTTTGCGGCTAGTAATGGTGGAAAATTCTCATCATTCATTAAAGGAACTGTCTCTTCCTTTTTTACCTCAACTTGTGGCTCCTCTGATTTTGTGGAATCGGATTCATTGCCCGAACTTGGCTTGTCTGACTTGGATGAGCCAGATTCATCGCCAATAACTTTCTTTTTCTTCTTGTTTGTCCTCAGATTTGCATCTGAAGAATTCGATTTGCTTAGCTTTGCAATCAAGTGAGTTGATTCATCAGAACTTTTATTCAATCTGTCCTTTGAACCTGAAGACAAAATTTTCTCGAGATACTCTCTCGCCTTCTTCCTTTTCTTTCGCAGTCTGTCTTTCTGCCCCTGTGAAAGTTTAACTTTCTTTTCTTGAATTATCTGATCCTGAACTTTAGGTTTTAGAACCTTCTGTTCATGGGGCTTGACGTTGACTGGTTTCTTTGCCATTCTTTGAGAATCAGCCCTCGATCGTGCCTTTGATCTTATTGGGCAATTTCTGGCAATGTGTCCTCTGATTTGGCATTCATAACACCTTCTCGTTTCGAATCTCTTACTTTGGCAGTTAACAGCAATGTGTCCTTGAAATCCACAAGTGTGACACACTCTGTTATCGTACCATTCACCACTTTCACACCATATGCTTAGATCATAACATTGTCTGGCTTTGTGGTAATCATCACTCTTCTTGAAAACCGATTTTGGCTTTGAAGCACTATGGTCAAACCTGCACCACTTATTACCAACATTTTGTGAGTTTTCAATTTTAAATTTTTGTGATTTTTGATAATGATTGGATGACTTATCTGATGAGCTTTTATTTTCACTTTTAGGATTTTTCAAATTTTTATCTTTTTGTTTCTGTTCTACACTCTTCTTAACAGGTTTTTGTTTAGAACATTCACCTGTTTCAGTAGATTGCAAAACAGTATTTTTAAATTTTTCTTGTAAATCTAAAAATATTTTTCTTTTCTTTTCTTTTTCATCATCAGATATTTCATCACAATCTTCAATTTTGACTTTGTCAAAATTTGTGACATTGTCACTTATTGGAACTGAATTGATCGGTTTTGGACAAACATGTGAAGTAGAATTCACAAAACCTTTCAATTTATTCTCAAGCTCGTTGATTTTAATCCGAGCTTTTTCAGCTTCTTTTTCAAGCCGAATGATTTTCTGAAGATGAGAATTTATTTCAATCTGTTTTTCAAGATTATTGTTAAAAATGGCAGATTTTTCATCTTCTAAAATCTTCATTTGACTTTGAAAATCTTTTTCTTTTTCTTTAAAATTTTTGTTTTCTAATGACAAACTCTCAACATTCTCCAAAAGTTTGTCATTTTCAGATTTTAATTTTTCGCAATTCAAGCACACATCCAAAATCTGTTCATCATCAGCTTTCTTCTCGTCTTTCAAAGCTTTGTTTTCCAACGTCAAATTCTCCATATCTTTCAAGAATTTCACACTGTCTGTTTCTGATTTTTCACAATTCAAACATTTTCCATTCATCTCTCCATTATCAGCTTCTTTCTTTGAAATTACTTCTTCAAAAACCTGTTGTTTTTCCGTAACAGCTTCTTTCTTAATTTCTTCAATTTCTTCAACATCTGCTGCCTTTTGATTTATCTTTTTCACAGCAAGTTTATTCTTGAGCTCATCAATTTGTTCTGCAAAAGAATCATTTACCATTTTAGATGAAAATAACTGTTTATAAAACTCAAGTTTCTCAAGTTCTTTGCTATCATCATCACACTCTTCATCAGATGAGTATGAATGATCAAAAACTGGAACTTTTTCTGAAATAACTTCTGAAACTTTTTCATCTTTTTCAGAACTAACTTCAAAACTCTTTTCTATTTTATCCACAACAATTTTTGAATCCTTGTTTATTGAAAATGATTTTCTAGAATTTTGTTTTCCGGCAAGAATATCAATAATATCCATTGAATTATTGTTAAAAATATCATCTGCAAATGAACAACCATATTCATCATCACTATCCATGTTTTGATAACATTTTTTTTTTCAATGTCAATCACTTTCAAATGAAATATCCTGCTCAAACAAAATCGCCTTGAATCACCTGCAAACAAACAAACAAACAAACAAACACTTAGACAAATTTTCGAAATTTTTGACAAACACTGACACTGAAGCGAAATCGCTAATAGTGACACAAAAGCGAAATCAACAACAATGTTCACTCGAGCGAAATCACAATGTTCACTTGAGCGAAATCAGACTTTGTCCTTTGGAGCGAAATTAACTTGTCCGTTGAAGCGAAATCAAGTGATGATGTTCGTTAAAGCGAAATCAAGTATGTTCGGATGAGCGAAATCAGTTGATAATGTCCATTAAAGCGAAATTAACTTGTTCGTTTGAGCGAAATCAGCAATTAATGTTCTTTAAAGCGAAATCAAGTGTTGTCCGTTAAAGCGGAATCACCTTTTAATCATTTTTGACCAAGTTTTAATTCGAATTTTAATCTGATACTTTCAAGGGTTTGTTATTAGTTGGTTTTACACGTTATACTTGAATTTTAGACAATTTTAACCGTAGGAACTATCTCAAATCGAAAAAGTATCAAAGAAAGTGAGTAGAAATGAGAGATTTTTGTAGATTCAGCTGTAGTAGTATGAACTCCTCGTCCTGAAGCTCTGATACCACTTGTTGGACCGTGTCGTGACCCTAAACGATCAGTCAAGGCAGTTCATCTTCACGTGTAAAGGCGGAATCAATGCACGCAAAGTAACAACAGCTTATCCTTTCAATTTCTTCTCTTTATTAGCTTTCTAGAATGATTTTGACAGAGTTTCACTACCAAGCTAATGACCTGATTTCGCTCCAATGGTTACCATGAATGAACACATGTAGGGTATTTATACTAAGGCTGATTTCGCTTCAATGTCAAGTCCATTAAAGCGAAATCACATGTAATCTGATTTCGCTTTTATGGCATGTACATTGAAGCGAAATCACCATGTGTCCCTTAAAGCGAAATCACCTATAAACATGTACATTAAAGCGAAATTAACAATAAAAACCCTAATCTTGACTTTCTTGATTTAAGACTTGATGAAGATGCAGTCAACAGACATTCTGTGCATCAACATTATATACAAGTATATGAAGTGTCATTGGTGCGTCCACCATACCTCCTGTACATTGTTCACGTTTCGTTATTGTTGCCACTATCGGTTCTTACACATAATAAATCTTACTGTGGTTTCCGTGCACTGAATTTTATAATTATGTACACGTCCATAATTAGACAATTCCTTGCATTGTTCACACAGTCTATTTTATAATGTGTAGGGTAAAACCAAATGAACAAACCTGTGATGAGTGTGACTAGACCGCCATAGAGTCTTTTTAATTAAATCAATAAATGATCTAAATAGACTATCAAGGAGTCTGTCAGCCATATCACCATATGTCATTTTTTAACCAGATTCTAAATCAATCTTTTTGACTAGACCACTAAAAGGGTCTCTTATGAATCATGGAGCGGTACTATATAATCCAAGGGTCTTAACTATTACATAGAAGCCCATTAAGGATTTAAGGTGGTACCTTTTGAATATCCTGCTACGAATCCCTCATATGAAGATATGAAAGATTCTGTGAGGATTTGGATAACGAATATCCATAGTGTAAAAGCACAAAATGCATAAAAGAAAACATAAGGTGCATAAACACATAGTCACATAACCACAAAATTGTTTAACTAAAAATTTGTTCGGCTAACAGGGCACATGTATTTAAAGCACACTAGGAATCCATCTTGTGGATTTCATTTGGTACTTTAAACATTATCAAGAATCTAACTATAACGATAGAAAGATTTTTAAAAGAAAAATTCGATTTCGATTATAAGGAACCGAAATGTTCGAATTTAGGTACAAAAGGAATCCAATCAAGGACTCTGATTTGAATGATAATCATCCACAAGGGTCTAAATGTGAAGATAAAAAGATCCCATATGGATTTTAGAAGTTGAAGATGTTTTAAAACCTTGCACTTGATGAGCTTAGGTCAAAACATGTAGTAAAATGCTTATGAAGTTGAGATGCCAGATATGCCAAGGCGACATATGAAGGGAAATTTGAAAGTTAAGTCAATGTATGAAGAAAATATTTTTGGAAAACTATGCATGGGGTTCTAAAAATGTGTTCAATGTTTTTGAAACCTTATATATATTACCTTTGAAATCATAGAGTAGGTGTATTAGGTAGGTATATATTTAAAAAAAAATTGTTTTAAAATCATGCGAGATAAATTTTGAGATCATGTACAAGGTTTTTGAAAGACATGAATGATGCTTCTCAAAATCATGCACTTCATAAGAAAATGTACTGTGTTAATATTGTTTTCAGATTATATGAAATATTCTAAAATTATGAAAGTTGTTTTTGAAAACATAACCAATGTTTTTGAAATAACATAGACAATGCATTTGAAAAAAATTGTTTTCAAACTATATGAAATGTTTTGAGATCATGAAGATTGTTTTTGAAATACTTGTACTGTGTATGTTGAAAAATCAAAACGTAATGGGTATGAGATTTGAAAATACCCTTAGTTATCTAACCAAGGATTCAAAGGCACAGATGTGCAGGAGCATGATTACTCATAATGTCACTTTGTTTTTCTGTACTTCGTATCTTAGAATGAAACGAGTACTTAAAATTTTCGAGGGAATCATGAGCGATCATTTGAAAGAGAGAATCACAAGAGTAGTTTGTAAGGAACATAGTTCCTTAATGTAGGTATTATAGGGAAAAGCCATACACACATGTAACTATACTTGTATATCAGAATTGCGAACAACAACTTTATTTATGAATAAAACAGATTGTTTCACATTACTAGAAAACGAAAGAAACAAAAGCATAAGATAGCAACATCTTCTACTCAGCCAACTGCTCATCCGTGGGTCAGATTTTCATTAGCAAGCTTTGGGCAATCCCTTTGGAAATGGCCCATCTCGCCACAGTTGTAGCAAGACCCTCGTGAGAAACGAGCTTGAGCAGGATTGTCGCCAGCTTGATTTGGTACAGCTACAGTTGGGCAAACCCTTGCTGTATGACCTATTAGTCCACAAATCTGGCATTTGCGGCACTTCACCCCAGCGTGATGATGAAGGCTACATTGGTTGCACAAGGGTGCAATTCCACTGTATGGCTTCCTAGCAGGGGGTTGAGCTGGTTGGTTGGGGACGGCTTGACCATTGTGAGCGACCACGGCGAAGTTCTGAGAAGCCTTTCGCTTCTTTGACTTCTTAGGGGATCGTTCATCCATGGTCTTTGATTCCTCGATTGGTTTCTTGGCTGGTGGTGATGTCACCTGACTAGGGCCAGCCTGTCTAGGTGACTCTTGAGTGGCTTCATCCTGGAGACGATACATGGAAGTAGCTAATTCAACAGTCTTCAGGACTACTTCGCCTATTCGCTGAGCCAATTTGGCAGTCTGCTCGGATATCTGGGCGTCATCGTGATGAAGAGACATTCTAGAAAAAATGAAAGACATAGGAAGAAACAAGTGACGCGTCATCGGCTAAACAAAACAGAATGGTAATGCATAAGAATTTGCGATCATTTGTTTGTTACCTAAGGCAAACAAATGAGACGGTGACAAATCAAAGTAAGCAGATCATATTAATGTATTACTGAAGACATGCTCGCCTATAAGTGAACACTCACCCCAAGAGTTCCCAGGTAAGAGTGACTGGTCCGATACTGCGGATTTGTACGAACACTCTAGCCTTCGACAGAAAACTCAGGGTACAGGCATTCACTCTTCCAGTTTGCACGTGTTCACATTATACGACCCAAACTTTGACGAGATTTGAAAACTTAGAGGGTTCAAAACCTTCTAACAGAGGGTTCAAAACCTTATAACAGAGGGTTCAAAACCTTACAATAGAGGGTTCAAAACCTAGTAATTAATCATCCTAGAACAGATGATTAGTTTTCAAAGCGGTTTTGAAATTTGTGTTCTTGTTGTGGTTGTCGCCTAAGGATAGGTGACAGTATTGTTTTATGACTAAACGCAAGTAAACTCGCGTTAGGGTCCTAGGAAGGTTATAGACTAGGTCAAAGTATTACTAATAACCTAATTCCCTATAACCATGAGCTCTGATACCAACTTTTCTGTCACACCCCGACCACGTAGAACAACAAAACGTGGCGGAAAACGTCGGGGAGTGTTGTAACAGAATCATTGTTTCATAACACATGGAAATTGAAATATTGTTTTATTAAATAAAAGAGTTACATTGTCTTGACAATCAAAGAAACATAACATAAATAACTAGTCTTGCATCTTTTATTGTCACTAAGGCCCAAGTCCGCCTAAGTTTATCTTGATAAGTCCTATGCATCATCTCCTGAAAACACATGTGAAAATAGGTACGTCAGCATAAAAATGCCTGTGAGATACATAGGTTTTGTGAAAACAGAATTCATGACTTATGTTTGAGAAAATGTTTAGTCATGAACCTTGTAATTTGCTTTGTCTTGTAAATCATTTGAAAAACGATAAGATCAGATGATATGTATAAATAAGAGAATAATGTATGGTTAAATGAATAACCATGTAAAATGAGTTTGTATAAGATAAGTTGTTTGTAAATTAATGTCTTGTGAAAAGTATGTTATTTGTATAAAATGTTATATGTCTCAAATTGAAATGATTCAAATAACACTACAATATGTAATACCATACAAACACTTATATATAGGAAGTACCAGCGGCGTATCCACCATGCTTGTATCATATTACACACGCCTCGTTACTTAAATCACTTACTCAAACCAAACCAACAATGTAAGATGTCTATGTTTAAACCAATTGCCAAACGTATTGAATAATATGTCAAAATGTTTATGTCAAGATGTAAGTCATGTAATGTATAACCAATGTCAATAATGTTTATGTGTCAAATGTAAATCATGTAATGTGTAACCAAAATGATATGTATGGCTAGTGAGATGTATCAACTAAACCATATGCACAAAAACAAAGTATTGAAGTAAAAGATGGTTTAAATCAAAACTATGTTTTGTGGAACAAATGCATGCTATACTGATATAAACATCTATGCGGTATTGTGAGAATGCATACATCCAAGCCTTGAGACTGTGGCGATAAACCCTTAAACAAATTAAAGGTTTATCTAAGTTATGTATATCAAATTCGGTCATTCCTTTCATCCAAACCTACCCAGGATGTCCGGAACAGGAGTTGTCAATTCCTATGGTACCACTACCTACTAACGAACGGCGTGATCGATGTTAATGAATGTATATTGATCCATCAAAACAAACCAAATATCATATCAAAATGTAAGCATGTGAATGAATAATAAATGTACTAAGTATGATGAACATACATAGCATGTAATGTAATGTAAAACAATGTACTAAGTATGCACACAATGGGCATACATAACATAGAATGTAATGTAAAATAATGTACTAAGTACGCACACAATGGGCATACATAGCATAAAATGTAATGTAATGTAAAATAATGTACTAAGTACGCACACAATGGGCATACATAGCATAGAATGTAATGTAAAATAATGTACTAAGTACGCACACAATGGGCATACATAGCATAGAATGTAATGTAAAATAATGTACTAAGTACGCACACAATGGGCATACATAGCATAGAATGTAATGTAAAATAATGTACTAAGTACGCACACAATGGGCATACATAGCATAAAATGTAATGTAATGTAAAATAATGTACTAAGTACGCACACAATGGGCATACATAGCATAAAATGTAATGTAATCATGTACTATAAATGTACTAATGAACATAGGAAGTATATGATGTGAAAACAGGAAAGCATGAAAGTAACAAGTAGGCACATGTGTTCCACCCCAAAATGTTTAGAAAACAGTAAAAGAGGGGTCTATGTACTCACTTGAGATTGCTCAGAAGTCCTAAGATAACCACCAAGCAAAGCTAGAGATCACGGAATCAAACGGCACCTAATATAGGTAACTATGTTAATAAACCGGACCTAACTCGGAGGATCGGATAGAATGAGGGTTCGTAAACCAAATGAGTATGGAGACTCGTGTAATATGGTTTAACAAAACCTACATACTAAATGAAACCTAACATAAGTGCTTACGACCCATTACGACCCGTTTAGGTAGCTTATGCTACTTTAACGCGTCGTTCGCGTGAAACGCGTTCGGACCTCCTAACTAGTCCGATGACAAGTAGAATATGCCTTAACATGCCTAATATTGTTTCCAAATTAGTTTAGATGTCAAAAGTTATGTCGCATATGTTTATAATGAATTTTGGCATCAAAGGGGTATTTTGGTAATTTACCTAAGGCATATAAACTACCTATCATACAGCTACTTAAACGAAGCGACCATAAGGTATAACCTCGAAAGATTATTCCCTATATACTATGGTCACCTAATGTATTTGGTCGGATCCTAATGATCGACCAAATGGGTCGGGTTCGAAGGTATAAGCGATTTATTAGATCGCTTACCCTTACGACCCTAGACAACCGTGGTAATCAGTAGGCATAGTCACAAGGGACTATAACCATCGTGATTACGCTCACGTTGCGAAGTTCAAACGAACTTCGCATTGACCATAAACTGGTCAATGCAGAAAGTCAAACAAAGTTTGACTTTCGGACTCGAAAAGCAATAAAAGAACGAAGGAATACTTACGAAGGGTCCCCGAATGCTAATCTTGATTCAAGTAGCTCAGGTATGAAACAAAGGTTTCAACTTAGAGCTTCTCAAATCAGATTCTTGTGAGGAATGAGTGAATTTGAGGTGGGTATTTATAGGATTTCCCGAACCGTTAGGATCGTTTCTTGGAGAAGAGGGAATGATCACATCCCTACACTTGTTGGAATGTTGTGGTAGCTCATTTTGCCCCCACCACAAGAGTTTGACACATGGCATTGGCCTTTGGAGGGTTTAAGGGCTGTTAACATGTGTTTAAATGGCTTTTGCTGATCAGAAGGGGCCTCGCGTGATGCCAAGGGGGCTAGGTGTCACGCTAAGGTCCCTCTGTTCAGCAATTGGTTTCCAAAGCTTCCAATTCAGTCCCCGTTGCGTATTAAGGCCCTTTTCGACATGTTTAAGGCTCGTTAAATCATTTTCAAGGCTCCACAAGGATGCCTAAACATTGTGGACATGAAACATGCTCAAAAATATGCTGGATGTCTGTTCGTTTGGTCGTACGATCGCGATGTTCGCTTAATTACGACAGAATGAGCATAAGCGCGAAAAATGATCTAAATTGCGTGACGAATGGATTTATCTTATGCCAAACACTAAAATAAAATATTTTAGTGCTTACATAAATTTTTGGATGTCCGGAGGTATTCAGAACGTAAGTTATGCGTGAAAATGCAAACTTGTGCACTTTTTGACGCTTTTAGTCCCTGAATGACCCAAAAGTTTATTTTAGCACACCGAACCCCTCAAAGCCTATTTATAAGCTATATAAAGGATATTTAAGGTGTGTTTAACTTATGGTCATGTTCCAGAATGTTCGTTACAGTTCAAATTGGCATACTTTCACAGTTTGTCAAGTTTAGTCCCTGTAAGCGAATTAACTTGTTTTTGCCATACCAAAGCCTTCAAAACTTATTTCTAAGTTATGTAAAGGTTATTTAGGGTATGTTAAGTATATTTTGATGTTCCGAAGTATTTTTCGCATTAAACTGATTACGTTTACGCACCAGTTTGCGTATAACTCTCCAGAAAGCGATATAGAGTTTGAAATTGAATAAAAGTCAAAACATGAAAAATGTAAAACACAACCAAACAAACATTGGGATCAAATAACATTGCTTTATTGATAAAAGAACTGTTCACAATGATTACAAGCACAGATGTTATAGTCTCCCCTACTTGTGGAAATTTCGTCCCGAAATTTATTTAGAGGAAACTTGTGAGAGTTTAAAACGTGAAGTTGAAAAGATCGAACAACATTGGTTAGGGTTCTGAACTTCTAGTAACTTTAATAACATCATGCTTGCAATGTAAGAGGGATACTTATATACAAGTATATGAAGCGTCATTGGTGCGTCCACCATACCTCCTGTACATTGTTCACGTTTCGTTATTGTTGCCACTATCGGTTCTTACACATAATAAATCTTACTGTGGTTTCCGTGCACTGAATTTTATAATTATGTACGCGTCCATAATTAGACAATTCCTTGCATAGTTCACACAGTCTATTTTATAATGTGTAGGGTAAAACCAAATGAACAAACCTGTGATGAGTGTGACTAGACCGCCATAGAGTCTTTTTAATTAAATCAATAAATGATCTAAATAGACTATCAAGGAGTCTGTCAGCCATATCACCATATGTCATTTTTTAACCAGATTCTGAATCAATCTTTTTGACTAGACCACTAAAAGGGTCTCTTATGAATCATGGAGCGGTACTATATAATCCAAGGGTCTTAACTATTACATAGAAGCCCATTAAGGATTTAAGGTGGTACCTTTTGAATATCCTGCTACGAATCCCTCATATGAAGATATGAACGATTCTGCGAGGATTTGGATAACGAATATCCATAGTGTAAAAGCACAAAATGCATAAAAGAAAACATAAGGTGCATATACACATAGTCACATAACCACAAAACTGTTTAACTAAAAATTTGTTCTGCTAACAGGGCACATGTATTTAAAGCACACTAGGAATCCATCTCGTGGATTTCATTTGGTACTTTAAACATTATCAAGAATCTAACTATAACGATAGAAAGATTTTTAAAAGAAAAATTCGATTTCGATTATAAGGAACCGAAATGTTCGAATTTAGGTACAAAAGGAATCCAATCAAGGACTCTGATTTGAGTGATAATCATCCACAAGGGTCTAAATGTGAAGATAAAAAGATCCCATATGGATTTTAGAAGTTGAAGATGTTTTGAAACCTTGCACTTGATGAGCTTAGGTCAAAACATGTAGTAAAAAGCTTATGAAGTTGAGATACCAGATATGCCAAGGAGACATATGAAGCGAAATTTGAAAGTTAAGTCAATGTATGAAGAAAATATTTTTGGAAAACTATGCATGGGGTTCTAAAAATGTGTTCAATGTTTTTGAAACCTTATATATATTACCTTTGAAATCAAGAGTAGGTGTATTAGGTAGGTATATATTTTAAAAAAAAATTATTTTAAAATCATGCGAGACAAATTTTGAGATCATGTACAAGGTTTTTGAAAGACATGAATGATGCTTCTCGAAATCATGCACTTCATAAGAAAATGTACTGTGTTAATATTGTTTTCAGACTATATGAAATATTCTGAAATTATGAAAGTTGTTTTTGAAAACATAACCAATGTTTTTGAAATAACATAGACAATGCATTTGAAAAAAATTGTTTTCAAAGTATATGAAATGTTTTGAGATCATGAAGATTGTTTTTGAAATACTTGTACTGTGTATGTTGAAAAATCAAAACGTAATGGGTATGAGATTTGAAAATACCCTTAGTTATCTAACCAATGATTCAAAGGCACAGATGTGCAGGAGCATGATTACTCATAATGTCACTTTATTTTTCTGTACTTCGTATCTTAGAATGAAACGAGTACTTAAAATTTTCGAGGGAATCATGAGCGATCATTTGAAAGAGAGAATCACAAGAGTAGTTTGTAAGGAACATAGTTCCTTAATGTAGGTATTATATGGAAAAGCCATACACATATGTAACTATACTTGTATATCAGAATTGCGAACAACAACTTTATTTATGAATAAAACAGATTGTTTCACATTACTAGAAAACGAAAGAAACAAAAGCATAAGATAGCAACATCTTCTACTCAGCCAACTGCTCATCCGTCGGTCAGATTTGCATTAGCAAGCTTTGGGCAATCCCTTTGGAAATGGCCCATCTCGCCACAGTTGTAGCAAGACCCTCGTGAGAAACGAGCTTGAGCAGGATTGTCGCCAGCTTGATTTGGTACAGCTACAGTTGGGCAAACCCTTGCTGTATGACCTATAAGTCCACAAATCTGGCATTTGCGGCACTTCACCCTAGCGTGATGATGAAGGCTACATTGGTTGCACAAGGGTGCAGTTCCACTGTATGGCTTCCTAGCAGGGGGTTGAGCTGGTTGGTTGGGGACGGCTTGACCATTGTGAGAAACCACGGCGAAGTTCTGAGAAGCCTTTCGCTTCTTTGACTTCTTAGGGGATCGTTCATCCATGGTATTTGATTCCTCGATTGGTTTCTTCGCTGGTGGTGCTGTCACCTGACTAGGGCCTGCCTGTCTTGGTGACTCTTGAGTGGCTTCATCCTGGAGACGATACATGGCAGTAGCTAATTCAACAGTCTTCAGGACTACTTCGCCTATTCGCTGAGCCAATTTGGTAGTCTGCTCGGATATCTGGGCGTCATCGTGATGAAGAGACATTCTAGAAAAAATGAAAGACATAGGAAGAAACAAGTGACGCGTCATCGGCTAAACAAAACAGAATGGTAATGCATAAGAATTTGCGATCATTTGTTTGTTACCTAAGGCAAACAAATGAGACGGTGACAAATCAAAGTAAGCGGATCATATTAATGTATTACTGAAGACATGCTCGCCTATAAGTGAACACTCACCCCAAGAGTTCCCAGGTAAGAGTGACTGGTCCGATACTGCGGATTTGTACGAACACTCTAGCCTTCGACAGAAAACTCAGGGTACAGGCATTCACTCTTCCAGTTTGCACGTGTTCACATTATACGACCCAAACTTTGACGAGATTTGAAAACTTAGAGGGTTCAAAACCTTCTAACAGAGGGTTCAAAACCTTATAACAGAGGGTTCAAAACCTTACAATAGAGGGTTCAAAACCTAGTAATTAATCATCCTAGAACAGATGATTAGTTTTCAAAGCGGTTTTGAAATTTGTGTTCTTGTTGTGGTTGTCGCCTAAGGATAGGTGACAATATTGTTTTATGACTAAACGCAAGTAAACTCGCGTTAGGGTCCTAGGAAGGTTATAGACTAGGTCAAAGTATTACTAATAACCTAATTCCCTATAACCATGAGCTCTGATACCAACTTTTCTGTCACACCCTGACCACGTAGAACAACAAAACGTGGCGGAAAATGTCGGGGAGTGTTGTAACAGAATCATTGTTTCATAACACATGGAAATTGAAATATTGTTTTATTAAATAAAAGAGTTACATTGTCTTGACAATCAAAGAAACATAACATAAATAACTAGTCTTGCATCTTTTATTGTCACTAAGGCCCAAGTCCGCCTAAGTGTATCTTGATAAGTCCTATGCATCATCTCCTGAAAACACATGTGAAAATAGGTACGTCAGCATAAAAATGCCTGTGAGATACATAGGTTTTGTGAAAACAGAATTCATGACTTATGTTTGAGAAAATGTTTAGTCATGAACCTTGTAATTTGCTTTGTCTTGTAAATCATTTGAAAAACGATAAGATCAGATGATATGTATAAATAAGAGAATAATGTATGGTTAAATGAATAACCATGTAAAATGAGTTTGTATAAGATAAGTTGTTTGTAAATTAATGTCTTGTGAAAAGTATGTTATTTGTATAAAATGTTATATGTCTCAAATTGAAATGATTCAAATAACGCTACAATATGTAATACCATACAAACACTTATATATAGGAAGTACCAGCGGCGTATCCACCATGCTTGTATCATATTACACACGCCTCGTTACTTAAATCACTTACTCAAGCCAAACCAACAATGTAAGATGTCTATGTTTAAACCAATTGTCAAACGTATTGAATAATATGTCAAAATGTTTATGTCAAGATGTAAATCATGTAATGTATAACCAATGTCAATAATGTTTATGTGTCAAATGTAAATCATGTAATGTGTAACCAAAATGATATGTATGGCTAGTGAGATGTATCAACTAAACCATATGCACAAAAACAAAGTATTGAAGTAAAACATGGTTTAAATCAAAACTATGTTTTGTGGAATAAATGCATGCTATACTGATATAAACATCTATGCGGTATTGTGAGAATGCATACATCCAAGCCTTGAGACTGTGGCGATAAACCCTTAAACAAATTAAAGGTTTATCTAAGTTATGTATATCGAATTCGGTCATTACTTTAATCCAAACCTACCCAGGATGTCCGGAACGGGAGTTGTCAATTCCTATGGTACCACTACCTACTAACGAACGGCCTGATCGATGTTAATGAATGTATATTGATCCATCAAAACAAACCAAATATCATATCAAAATGTAAGCATGTGAATGAATAATAAATGTACTAAGTATGATGAACATACATAGCATGTAATGTAATGTAAAACAATGTACTAAGTATGCACACAATGGGCATACATAGCATAAAATGTAATGTAAAATAATGTACTAAGTATGCACGCAATGGGCATACATAGCATAGAATGTAATGTAAAATAATGTACTAAGTACGCACACAATGGGCATACATAGCATAAAATGTAAAGTAAAATAATGTACTAAGTACGCACACAATGGGCATACATAGCATAGAATGTAATGTAAAATAATGTACTAAGTACGCACACAATGGGCATACATAGCATAGAATGTAATGTAAAATATTGTACTAAGTACGCACACAATGGGCATACATAGCATAGAATGTAATGTAAAATAATGTACTAAGTACGCACACAATGGGCATACATAGCGTAGAATGTAATGTAAAATAATGTACTAAGTACGCACACAATGGGCATACATAGCATAAAATGTAATGTAATGTAAAATAATGTACTAAGTACGCACACAATGGGCATACATAGCATAAAATGTAATGTAATCATGTACTATAAATGTACTAATGAACATAGGAACTATATGATGTGAAAACAGGAAAGCATGAAAGTAACAAGTGGGCACATGTGTTCCACCCCAAAATGTTTAGAAAACAGTAAAAGAGGGGTCTATGTACTCACTTGAGATTGCTCAAAAGTCTTAAGATAACCACCAAGCAAAGCTAGAGATCACGGAATCAAACGGCACCTAATATAGGTAACTATGTTAATAAACCGGACCTAACTCGGAGGATCGGATAGAATGAGGGTTCGTAAACCAAATGAGTATGGATACTCTTGTAATATGGTTTAACAAAACCTACATACTAAATGAAACCTAACATAAGTGCTTACGACCCATTACGACCCGTTTAGGTAGCTTATGCTACTTTAACGCGTCGTTCGCGTGAAACGCGTTCGGACCGCCTAACTAGTCCGATGACAAGTAGAATATGCCTTAACATGCCTAATATTGTTTCCAAATCAGTTTAGATGTCAAAAGTTATGTCGCATATGTTTATAATGAATTTTGGCATCAAAGGGGTATTTTGGTAATTTACCTAAGGCATCAAAGGGGTATTTTGGTAACTACCTATCATACAGCTACTTAAACGAAGCGACCATAAGGTATAACCTCGGAAGGTTATTCCCTATATACTATGGTCACCTAATGTATTTGGTCGGATCCTAATGATCGACCAAATGGGTCGGGTTCGAAGGTATAAGCGATTTATTAGATCGCTTACCCTTACGACCCTAGACAACGAGGTAATCAGTAGGCATAGTCACAAGGGACTATAACCATCGTGATTACGCTCACGTTGTGAAGTTCAAACGAACTTCGCATTGACCATAAACTGGTCAATGCAGAAAGTCAAACAAAGTTTGACTTTCGGACTCGAAAAGCAATCAAAGAACGAAGGAATACTTACGAAGGGTCCCCGAATGCTAATCTTGATTCAAGTAGCTCAGGTATGAAACAAAGGTTTCAACTTAGAGCTTCTCAAATCAGATTCTTGTGAGGAATGAGTGAAGTTGAGGTGGGTATTTATAGGATTTCCCGAACCGTTAGGATCGTTTCTTGGAGAAGAGGGAATGATCACATCCCTACACTTGTTGGAATGTTGTGGTAGCTCATTTTGCCCCCACCACAAGAGTTTAACACATGGCATTGGCCTTTGGAGGGTTTAAGGGTTGTTAACATGTGTTTAAATGGCTTTTTCTGATCAGAAGGGGCCTCGCGTGACGCCAAGGGGGCTAGGTGTCACGCTAAGGTCCCTCTGTTCAGCAATTGGTTTCCAAAGCTTCCAATTCAGTCCCCGTTGTGTATTAAGGCCATTTTCGACATGTTAAAGGATCATTAAATCATTTTAAAGGCTCCACAAGGATGCCTAAACATTGTGGACATGAAACATGCTCAAAAATATGTCGGATGTCAGTTCGTTTGGTCGTACGATCGCGATGTTCGCTTAATTACGACGGAATGCGCATAAGCGCGAAAAACGATCTAAATTGCGTGACGAATGGATTTATCTTATGCCAAACACTAAAATAAAATATTTTAGTGCTTACATAAATTTTTGGTTGTCCGGAGGTATTCAGAACGTAAGTTATGCGCGAAAATGCAAACTTGTGCACTTTTTGACGCTTTTAGTCCCTGAATGACCCAAAAGTTTATTTTAGCACACCGAACCCCTCAAAGCCTATTTCTAAGATATATAAAGGATATTTAAGGTGTGTTTAACTTATGGTCATGTTCTGGAATGTTCGTTACAGTTCAAATTGGCATACTTTCAGAGTTTGTCAAGTTTAGTCCCTGTAAGCGAATTAACTTGTTTTTGCCATACCAAAGCCTTCAAAACTTATTTCTAAGTTATGTAAAGGTTATTTAGGGTATGTTAAGTATATGTTGATGTTCTGGAGTATTTTTTGCGTTAAACTGATTACGTTTACGCACCAGTTTGCGTATAACTCTCCAGAAAGCGATATAGAGTTTGAAATTGAATAAAAGTCAAAACATGAAAAATGTAAAACACAACCAAACAAACATTGGGATCAAATAACATTGCTTTATTGATAAAAGAACTGTTCACAATGATTACAAGCACAAATGTTACATTATTAAGGGTTGATTTCGCTCAAAATGACATTATGTCATTTGGAGCGAAATCAGGTGTTGCTGATTCCGCACGAAATGATATGATGTCATTTGGAGCGAAATCAGCTCCCCTATATATAGTAGTGTTGGTTTCTCATTTTGATACCGATCCTTCAAGTTGTAACCGTTATGCTGCCGGATTTTTCTGTGATCAATTAATGAGAAACTGTGTTTAAAGTGATATTCTGTCTATTTCTACTTCATTCTCTTTGATTCGAACTGTTTGTGTGATTCCACCGCATAAACAGTGGTATTTTGACTCTGATTGACTCACTAGATCGTCAATGTCGATCCTACAACATTTATTTTAGTTTCAAGTTTGTGAAATATCCCAAGAATCAAGAGAAACCTTCCAACATCATGAACATCACCAAGAATCAAGAGTATGTTTTTAAAAGTAAATTTTATACCTTCAAGATTTAAGTGGGTTATTGACAAGATTTTTGATGTTTGGAGCTTGTTTCCTCTTGTATTCACCTTGGAAACCTTCTTGGATCTTCAAAACAACTTGGAAACACCTTAGATTTAGCTTGGTTTTTACAAGAAAGCTTGAAAATTTTCGAAATGGAAGTGTGGGAGTAGTGTTTGGCCAAGATGTGAGGTAGGAGAAGAAGAAGATGGTTTTTTATTGTGTTTTGGACAAGTGTGGAGTGTATAAGATGGTTTAATCATTTCTCATTTTGCATGTTCAACACTTGTCAAGAGAGAGAGAGTGTGTGAGACACTCTGTGGCTGCCACCTAGTCCCCCTCTCTCATAAACACACGCATACATACGCATATACATATACATATATATCCTAGGCTTAAAACTAGTATTTTACTGATTACCGGGTATTTTAACTAGCGTTTTAATCCCGTTTTAAGGCGTTTTAAATTATTTTTATCACTCTATAAAAATAAACTCGCCATATTATGACTGAAATAATTATCAGTTGCCTCAACTGGCTGCGTTGCTAGTATTTTGTCATATACGCGCAGTATCGCGCGGTACGCGCTTAAACTCAAAAATAGAGTTTCTTAGCGTTTTAATTTATTTTTCCTCCCGAACATTATTAAAAATACCATTTTAGTCATAATGGAATATTTTTAGGATTTTAACATTAATCGGGCGGTCACCGACGTTCGTTTCGCATTTTGTTCGTTACGCGATAAGCATTTATTTTAATATTGCCAACATAATTTTTAACCATGTTTGGATTTACAAACACATCAAATACCACATATAAACACAAATATCAATATAATATAGCCTTTTATTTATTCATGAAACGTGTTACACTTGTACGGTACAGCTCAAAATAGTCGGGTGTCACAACTCATACCTTAAATACCATTTTCACAACACATACCTTAAATACAATTGTGATATCCCACATCGGTTGTGAAGGGGAACAAAGGCTGCCTTATAAGGGGCTGGATACCTTCACTATCATGACGCGTTTTAAAAGCCGTGAGGGGAGGGCGCCGAGGGCGTGCTAGCTGCCAAAGAGAACAATATCATGGTGCGGTTACGCTGGGCTGTTACAGATGGTATTAGAGCCAGGGCCGGACCGGTGGTGCCAGGTCCTGCGGGGACGCTGGACCCCTTAAGGGGGGTGGATTGTGATAGCCCACATCGGTTGTGAAGGGGAACAAAGGCTGCCTTATAAGGGGTTGGATACCTTCACCATCATGACGCGTTTTAAAAGCCATAAGGGGCGGGCGCCGAGGGCATGCTGGATGCCAAAGAGGACAATATCATGGTGCGGTTACGCTAGGCTGTTACAAATAGCCATCAAGTTCAACTTCATTTCCTTGCTCATTTCCAATTCTTTCTCTCTATCACTCATTCATGGAGTTTGATTCTTCTTAGAGGCCTCCTACTAACTTCCAAGACTTCCTAGAACACAAGTAAGTGTTCTTCTTTAGTCTATTTCTTTATTTTGGCTATTTAAGAGTCAAAAGTCAAACAGTTTGACTTTCTGTTTGACTTTCGGTTCTGACCATTTTGGTCAAGTCAAAGTTCAAATTGAACTTTGCAACGTGAGCATAATCACGAAGGTATTAATCCCCTGCGATTGCACCTTCTGATTACCAAGTTTCATAGGTGAAATGACGAGTCAAAGTTTTACAAATTAAAAGTCAAAAATGCATAAGAATGCATTTTACGCCGAAAGTGTTTTTGGGTATTAAAACTTAAATTTTTGACACCAAATCATTTTTATAACATTATTATACATTTTCCAACATGCCTAACTCGTCATTTCTGGTTTAGCCCTTTTCCCTTAGTCGAAAGTCGAGCGGTTTGACTACCGCTTTGACTTTCGAATCTGACCTATTTGGTCAACTTTAGGATCCGACAAAGCCCTTTATTATGACCAAATTATTATAGGGAATAACCTATTGAGGTTATACCTTATGGTCATATCGTTTGGTTACTCAAATGACGAGTCGATTATATATTCTTTAAAAATGCCGAAAATACCCTTTTTGTGCATAAATTAGTTTTGAACATATAAGAACATTGTTTTGACATCTAAACTGATTATACAACTTATATAAACTAGTTTTTACATATTAGACTCGTCATAGGAGGTATTTAACCATCTGAACCCATAGTTACGCTTACGACCTGTTAAAGTGGCGTAAACTGCTTTAGCGAGCCATAACAAGTCAAAACACTTTGAAACACTTCCAAATCAGAATGTATGGTATTATGAACCATATTATACAAGATCCAACTCTTGTTTGGTTTATAGACCTCATTCTATCCGATCTCCCGTTTCAAGTTTCGATACACTAACACATAGTTATCCGATACACTAGGATCATTTGAACACTTTAACATTGAGCTTTGCTATTCGATTGAAGAAGACATATACGCAAACCCGTGAGTACATAGTCCCCTCTTTTTACGTTTTTCAAATGTTTTGGGGTGATTCATATGTTAATCAATTTTTCTCAAATGTAAGGCATATATGTGTTTACTAAGTGCTTTTTGTGTATTATTCTTATAAAGCAAGACACGACAACTGACACCAACCAAATCCTTATAGGATCTATCTATCTTCATAGTTAGATTCTTGTAGGATATTTAAAGTACCATTTTAAATATTTCTATCTTAATAGTAAGATTTCTAAGAAGTGCTTTACGTATGAACGTGCTAATGGTTATTGTTTATGTGTAGAATATTGTTGGTAATCTAGATAACGAAACTAGAGTAATACAATAAGCACATGGTGGATACACCGTTGGTACTTCCTATATATAAGTGTTCTTATTATATTACCCTTCGTAGCGTTATCTGAATCACCATTAGGACTTTGGATTGTATGTGACAAGACAATGTGACCAAACCAAATCTTTATAGCATCTATCTATCTTCATAATTAGATTCTTGTGGGATGTTTAAAGTGCTAATTTGAAGACCTTGATTGGATTCTTTGAGTACTTTAATGTGTATGTGACAAGACAATGTGACTAAACCAAATCCTTATAGCATCTATCTATCTTCATAGTTAGATCCTTATAGGATGTTTAAAGTGCTAATTTGAAGTCCTTGATTGGATTCTTTGAGTACTTTAATGCGTATGTGACAAGACAATGTGACTAAACTAAATTCTTATATGATCTATCTATCTTCATAGTTAGATTCTTGTGGGATGTTTAAAGTGCTAATTTAAGTCCTTGATTAGATTTTATGATGTACTTTAATGTGTATGGAACAAGTTGATGATTATGTGTTTATGTGATTAGTAGTGATTTAGATAACGAAACGAGTGTAATACCATAAGAACATGGTGGATACGACGCTGGTACTTCCTATATATAAGTGTTCTTATTGTATTACCTTTGTAGTGTTATCTTAATCACTTTAGGATTTTTGTGTTTAGTTGAAACAAATGTTCAATATCCAAATCCTTGTAGAATCTTCCTATTTTTAATATGTTAGATTCTTAGAAGGATATCCAAAGTACTATTATAAATCCTTGATTGGATTTCTAATAATACTCCCATAAGTTCTTGACCGAATTCAATGTTGTAATGAA
>JARYGA010041259.1:0-41558 GCA_030545235.1 Helianthus tuberosus
AGAAACGTTTTAAATGATAAATCATTTTGAGAATTGTTTTTACAAGTGGTAAGCAAAGTATACATTTGTCAAATTTTAAATTTGTGAAATTTATTTTTGGGTAGAGATTTGTGCAGGAAAAGTAAAGCCAGCTACAGATCTTGGGATAAACAGATAAAAAGCCAGGTTTCGATTCAGAGCAGGATGTGAGCCAGGTCACAATCTTGAACTTGTGGAAGACAGACTGCAATTCCAGCTCATTGAGAGGGGGAGTCTGAATGACAAAGAGCTAGGTTCTGATCCTGAGACTGCTGATGCTGATGAACTTAAGGAATTAAGAGATCTTATCAAGAGAAGATAGAGCCAGAGAGGAGAAGGTTATTTGTTGGTGCTGATAAAAAGAAGAGAAAGATTGAAGGATGCTTTACAGTGTCAGATACTTCAAAAAGTTCAAGAAGACTGGTAAAGACTGAAGATGCGAAGACTCGACACACTGAAGACTTCGTCAACATCCCAGGGGGAGTCTGTTGGTGCATCCGTCTATCGACTTCGTCTTGTATCGAGTCTTGTTCTAAGAATGTTAGATCAGGGCACGTAGTTTGAGAAAACAAGTAATTTCGCATGAAAGGGTAATTCCGCTTGAATGAGACAAGCTTGTAATTCCGTGCGGAATTAGATTCCGCTTGGAATCCAATTTCGCTTGGAACAGCTTCAAGCGGAATTAGAACACTATATATACCCCTTCAAACGAAATCAGTTGTAACAATTCCGGTTTCAGTGCCGAACTGTTGCCGAAGTGTCATCTCGTTGTAAATCGTTGTCAAATCAATATTATGACAGTTTAAAGTGTTTATCTTGTTGAATTGACCTCAGTACGACTGTTTCCGCCTTTCGTATTGAGCATAAACTCTTCTGAACGACTCGTTCGGGTCCGTAAACGATCCTACAAATAGCTCAAGAAGTGGAAAGTCGTGTGTTAGGAGTAGTTGACGCAATGATGACTAGCAAAATCGAAGAATTGATTGAGGGATCTAAAATTAAATCTGTAACGCCCCGCTTCTTCTTACTTTCCATTTATAGCAAGTCTTGATTGTATTTCTATTTTTGGAAGCCTCGTGTTCTTGTAATCGTTCTTTCTTTGTAATCGTTGTAACATCCGAGACTTGGATCATAACTAAAACTCGTATTTCGTTAATTTTGTGTTAAATATACTTTATACATGCTCATACATTTAATTTCGTGAAACAATTGATGCTTATTCGTAATTCTTGGAAACTATGTGTTAAACTTGCAAATACGTGAAACTTATGCATAAAACATCTTTTGATCGTATACGATACTTAAACACGACATTCATATGCTTAATCATACTTGGTGTATGTTCTCCATACTTAATTTATCCTTGAACTATGCTTATATGTCGAGAACAACCCTTAAAACACCTTAAAATCCAAAAATATAAACTCAAGGGACCAAAATGTCATTTATGAAACTTGAATTGCAGACCTGATGGTCTCTGGCGCCCCGCGACCTCCCCCTGGTCCTCTCTCGCGCCCCGCCAGAAGACGTAATCCGCAGCCAGCATTTCCAGCTTGCTGGTTGGCGAGTTTGAGTGGTTTTGTTGAGTTTCCAAGGTGTGTTTCTTGCATTTAAACACCACCTAACTCAACCACAACCCTTCTCCTATAAATACCAATCTAATCCAAGCTCAAATCACTTTACAAACTCATCCAATTCACTCCAAATCAGTTCCAAATTCGTGCAAGATCCTTAAGTTCGGACAAATTGCTACCTCTTCACTAAAGTGACTATAACTCACTCGTTTCTTGTCCGATTTACTCCATTCTTTTTTCCTGTGTGCTTGGATTGACCTTAGCTTCGATTCCTTGGGTTTTTCACAAGAAATCAGTCCCTGGAACGTCGCCAAAAAGGCTCCAAAGTTCATTGTTCGTTTCTATTTTGATTAAATCTTTACTAAACTTCTATTCCTGTGTCCTTATGCTTATAACCACCTCTATGGTTAGTTAGGCTTGAAAACAAGGTTGAGACATTCAAAATCAGAGGATTAATCCTCACAAACCTTCTGTTTTGTTCAAGGATTTAACCCACAAGTGATGTTCAAGTTCAAGACTAGATGTAGGTGTGATTTATGATTAACTTGGGTTGTCCTACATACAATCCACGCATTGCTTGGTGATTTCTTATAGATTAGTGTTTAGTATTCTTGTATTACTTGTAAGTTCATGACCCTCCTTGAATGTTCATAACATCAAGTGTAGTGGTGAACACTTAGAGGTGCCTAAATGGAAGATGAAGTGTGTTGGTGTGAATATATTTTTTAGTTGTATTTTAAGCCCTTTTTAACACTTTAGTCAAGTTTTAAATTTATAAAACACGATATTTTACTAACACTAAACACACATATGGGCAAGTGCACCCATCGTGAACGTAGTATAGCATTGGTAAGATACCGAGGTCGTCCAAGGACACAAAAGCTTTTAATACCGGTTTATCTTCAACGTCTAAGCAAATCAAAAGTTTAGAAAAAAAGGGTTTTAAACAAGAAAATTAAAAACTAAAAAATTCTGAAAAATAAAAATAAAATAAAAACAGATAGACAAGATGAATCACTTGGATCCGACTCGCCTTTAGTGTAACCTTTGATGATTTCCGCACTTTTGCACTTTTTAAGAGATTATCTTAAGTATAGTAGTAGGCCCCTCTTTTGAAGGTGACGTTACCCTCAACCCAGTAGTTTGAGTCAGCAAGGATACAATCCTAAAGGGTCGGAATATTGGAAGATAATTAATTAAGTTATTAATGCGTATTGTGGTAGGCCCCTCTTTTGAATGTGACGTTACCCTCGGCTAAGTGGTTTGAGTCAGCAGGGATACAATCCCAAGTAGCCGGGTTAATGTATTAATAGTAGTTTACATATGAGGGGATCAAGCCATTCGCACCCCCGCCATCCAATACTAGTGGGTATTGAAGGAGGTCCTAGTAAGCTTGACCTAGGTCCTTGCAGGATCTATACACTGAACAAGGCAAGAAACTTACCAAACCATTCCCTTAACCCCCGACCAGGTAGCCAACATATCTCTATATAGACCGTAGAGATATGAGTGGTGTAAATTTTTTAATTTTATATAGACAGTAAAATAACGCCAAGACATCACGGACAAATGATAAGGAAGTTTCACCTTCAACATAAGAAACTAGTTATTAAAGTCATTAATACAAAACCAAATAAAAAGTGCGAAAAGATTAAAAATCAAAAGTATTACACTAAATGTTTGTCTTCACCAAGTGATGTAAGAGACTTAGGCAAACATGGCCTTTGATTGTCAAGAACTCGTACTATCAATCTTGGATCCCGAGACTACTACACACACTCTATGATGGATGATGGTGGTGGATGTGGATGTGGGTTGTAGTGGTGGTGGAGTGTGGGTGAAGTGGGAGAGAGGTGGTTTGCCAAGGGATGCCTTTGAAGTGAACCAAGCACCTTTATTTATAGGCTGCACAGAAGCCCGGACACGGCCCCGTGTCCATCCACTTTCTCTTTCTTCATTAATTGCAATTTGTCTGCATTAGCTCCACACGGCCCCGTGTCCGCTCGGCAAGGCCCCGTGTGCAGAAGCGTATCTGTACTATCAAGATTTGCTTGGATTCTGCGAATCTTAGCGTTGACCATGCCTCGTGTCGAGCTGGGCACGCCCCCATGTCGGGAATGGAAGCTACTATAGCTTTGTCCTTTCTGCAGACATCAGCCTTCTGTTTTCTTGTTTTTTCTTGGGAAGATGCTGCCGAGGGGTCGGGCATGCCACGTTTGTTCCTTTTCTTGTATTTATGTTAGATTTTGCTACATATTTGTTCCTTTTCTTGTATTTATGTTAGATTTTGCTGCATATTTGTTCCTTTTGTTCATTTACGCTCATTCAATCCTGAAAATACAAAAGGAAGACAAAAGCACACTTTTTCCAACATTAGTACTAAAAAAGAGTTAGTTTTATGCCTCATTTGATGTAATTTATATGTTGCATTTTACACGCATCAAATACCCCCACACTTGAATCTTTGCTTGTCCTCAAGCAAAACTCTTTATAATGTGGCTTACACTCCCAAATGGAATGGGTAGAATAGAAGTTTTGGGCTTGTCTTGAGTGTCAGGAATCCAAGATCTTTAATAGGCTTTATGTTTATGTTATTTACAATCCTATTCGTTATGATTTATTTAGAACGTTTCATAAGAGAAATTATCTATTTGGGCATAACATGCCTCTTTAAAATTCCATTTATATACAAGTTCACATACCTCTTGGAAGATCACTCAACAATTGGCCGAAGATGTATTTTTGTGAAACACTCGAGACCGGCATGGAACTTACTTCTACCATATGCTTGCCAAGCAATCAATCCTCATCCTTTTTAACTATACACCTTTGTAAATATCAAGAGGACTTGGGGAAGGGTTAGGCTTAGGAAGGTAGGTGGTTTTGGGTTAGTAGTTAGTAAAAAGGGCGAAAAGCGTAAAAAGCGTCGGTCGTCGTAAAACTTTTTGTCTTTGTGACTTTTATTCAAACAAAGTTTCTTTTTAGGAACTTGTTTGTTTATTGCTATACTTCATTTTTTTATAAGGGATGTCATGAAAACCGAGCTTTTTACTAAAATAAAGGGTTAAAAATAAAAAAAAGGTTTTGGTGGGTAAAGGGTGTTTGTTTTGTGGGTTTTGAAATGAAAAGGTTTAGGCTCAAAGGGGTTAACTAGGGGGATTTGGGGTAGGTGGTAAAAAAATGAAAAATAATGGTGTTAAAAAGAAAAAAAAAAGGTTAGTCTTAATGCCTCCATCATTTACTTACTTGGGTTTAAGTTGGTAATGACCGAGAATGTATTGTCTTGGCAAGTTCTAGAGTCGTAAGAAACCAAACGGCTATTCACACAAGAAACGAAATATGAGCATTTAATTTAAAGATGTATGCTTTCATGCTCAATAAAGGCTCAAAACTCACTTTTTGTGGGAATGAGTTTTTAATGTGATCAAGTATATATAATCAAATTTTAACTAGATTTGTCATGTCGTTTCATAATTTTCTTATGTTGGTTCTTTTTATCACGACGCTATCGGTTGTAAATTTGTAAAAATATAACCTTTTTAGAACTTGTTATTCCCAATTTAACCAAGACAAGTAAAAAAAATGAAAGGTTTTTGAAAAAAATTGGGGTGATTAGCGGTTCCAATAGAGTTTTGTGTAAGGCTTGTTATTAGGACTTGCAAAATTCAAGGCTCTAGCATCCCCCCCACACTTAAATTACACATTGTCCTCAATGTGTTCCAAAAAGAAATTTTTAGGTTGATTGAATGTGTAAAAAGGTGTTAAAAGCAAGGTTTTGGTGTTACTGAGCATTTGGACACGGCCCCGTGTCGGTTGAGCACGGCCCCGTGGTCAGACTGCCAGTAACGAAAACTTACAGAAGGTGGACACGGGGGCGTGTCTGCTGAGCACGACTCCGTGTTGGGCAGAAATTTAACAAACAACAGGTACTGGGCGGTGGACACGGGGGCGTGTCGGCTGGGCACTGCCCCGTGTGGACAATTTGCAATCTCTGAAAACAGGTTTCGGCTTTCGGTTCTGGTTCCCAGGCTTATGTAGCATGAAGGACGAGAGCTTCTTGAGGGTTCCACACATGCCCTTGAACCGTCTGAAATCTAACCGTCCCGTCATCTGCTTCATTGATTAAGTTCATGGAGCGACATATGACAAGGTCCACTTTTCCCAACCATGGGCCCTTCTGGAAGGACCTTGGCATCCTTTGCACAAAATGTTTGAAGAGGCGGTAGATCCACCCTCCAAAAAGGATAGGAGTCGGGGGGTGGCAAGTTGGTTCAAGTGCATGTTGCGAAGTAGCAGGTATGGAACATCGAGGTTTATATGGTTGTGAATGCAATGGAGGACTATCAGATCACGCAACCCTACAACACCACCACTGTCATGTCTCTGGCAAAGGGAGTAGCTGAGGACCCTATGGATGTAACGGTAAAGAGGGTCCCTCAACTGTGTGCTCTTGGTCTGGATCGGGTTATAGTGTCCCTCCCCAATCTGAGCCCATGCTGCTTGGCGTTGGTCTTGTGGAAGTTCGCAGAGACCACCAGTGTTCTCCTCATCTCCAGCATCTGCCTCATCATATAACCCAATGATATCTCCAAATTGTGCAATCGATATTGAAAACCTTTCCCCTGCACACCGAAATACCACCCCCTCATTGTCAAACGGCTCCACTTTTGCCTTGAAGGCAAACGTGCTATAAAATTCCATGTTATATTCGTGCACGGAGTGGAGCCGAGTGCAAAGAGCTGCTCGTAGTGGACCAGTAACAAGGTTGTTGAAGCGGTCGAGTTGGCCTACTGCTTCTAGAGTATCCAAGCAAACTTGTCGGGGGTTTTCTTCGGCCCTTGTTTTGAGAGTCTCAAACCGTACTTGAGTATCCCACTCATTCGAGTTGAACCTAGTAAACTTCTTGGCCATCTGAAAGAAAAAACCAAACAATTAGCATGAAACAGTACAATTTTCGAAGAAAACTCTAAACAGTCAGCTGAACACGACCCCGTGTTCAGTGGACACGCCCCATGTTCGCCAAAATTTAGCTGGACACGCCCCCGTGCTCAGGCGTCTGTTTCCCAAAAATTTGATTTTTTGTCCTGGTTTCGAAAACTTGAAAATTTTTGGTTGAGCAAGGGCTGTTTTCCCCGAAAATGAAACCCCAAGTGCCGTTTTTCCCAAAACAAACCGTTTACCCCTTCAATTTCATCTTTTTCGGTTCAAAAACAAGGGTTTGAGGTTTTTTGTGAGAAATCGGGCAAACCCACTAACAATTCAAGTTGATTTACTTCCTATAACATGCATCTGCACTAATACTAACAGATCTAAGCAAAAATTTGAGGTTTGATTCGGTTCAAGTTGAAGAACCCTAGATTTTTCCCCAAATTTTGGATGTTAAACTACATGCAAGTGATTAAACTAACTAATTATGATGATAGAATCATACCTTGACGTTGTTAGAAGTCGGGGGAACGTTGAAATCTGCAGAAAATTTCGCCGGAACTAGAGAGTTCTTGGGGAAACGGGGCGTGTTGAAATTAAGAAATGAAGGAATGAAGGAAAAAGGGGTTTTATCCCCGACAGTTGCGCGAACACGGCCCCGTGTCCATCCGACATGGGGCCTCGTGGGCGGGCAAATATATATATATATACATATATATTAGGTGCTCGTGTGAGTGCCCTGTTTCCAGAAGCTTGGTTTTTAGAAATCTTACCGATTTAGATGTTTTCCCGATGTTTGTAACTTACAAGATATGATGTTGATGCTCCAACCTTCATTTTATTCTTCGGCCACTTGTAGCGGGATTTCTTCCTCTTCATCCTCAATAAATCCTTGATAAAGCTTTAGCCGTTGGACATTGACTTCGAATGGAATTCCATTCCGAGATTTAATCTCAATTGCACCGTGTGGGAAAATGTGGGTGATGGAAAAAGGTCCTGACCACCTAGACTTTAATTTACCAGGGAATAATCGAAGTCGTGAATTAAACAATAGAACTTGATCTCCTACCCGAAATTCATTTGGTTTAATGTGTTTATCATGCAAATTTTTCATTCTTTCCTTATAAATTTCGGAGTTAGAATATGCGTGATTTCTTAATTCGTCTAATTCCTTTAATTAACAAAATCGATTTTTACCGGCCATTTCTAAGTCTAAGTTTACGTTTTTAATTGCCCAGTAGGCTTTGTGTGCAATTTCTACCGGCAAATGACAACTTTTTCCAAAGACAAGCTTATATGGGGTTGTGCCTATTGTTGTTTTATACGCAGTTCGAAAAGCCCATAAAGCGCCGTCTAATTTATCAGCCCATTCCTTTTTATTTAATCCTACAGTTTTTTCAAGTATTCTTTTTAAACCTCGATTAGCTACTTCGGCTTGTCCGTTTGTTTCAGGGTGATATGCTGTTGAGACCCGGTGATCGACCCCATATCTTGTTAAAAAAAATTCAAGTTGATGGCTACAAAAATGGGTACCTCTATCACTTATTAATGCTTTTGGAGTTCCAAAACGAGAAAATAATCGCTTCAGGAATCTTTCCACAACTCTTCCATCGTTTGTTGGAAGTGCTTCGGCCTCGGCCCATTTAGACAAGTAATCTACCGCCACAAGTATATATTTGTTTCCTTTTGACGGTGGGAAGGGTCCCATAAAGTTGAGTTCCCACACATCAAAATTTTCACAAACAAGAATGCCATTTTGTGGCATTTCGTTTTTTGAAGAAATATTACCTGATCTTTGGCAAGCGTCACATGTCTTGATAAGACTTTGGGCATCTTTGTAAATGGTTGGCCAATAAAATCCTGAATCAAATACCTTTCGTGCGGTACTAGCGGCACCATGATGTCCTCCGTATGGACCTTCATGACAATGGCGGAGAATTCTCCTTGCTTCACTACCATGTACGCATCGACGGATGAGTTGGTCGGCACACATTTTGAAAAGATAAGGATCTTCCCAAAAATAGTGTTTTACATCAGCAAAGAATTTTTTTTCTTTGATGATGTGACCATCCTCTTGCGACTATACCGCTAGCTAAGTAGTTAGCATAGTCGGCGTACCATGGCTCTTCTCGGTACTCCACCATTTCTAGGGATTCCGTTGGGAATTTTTCATTGATTTGCTCGGCCCTAGTTGCCTCCAAAACTGGGTCTTCTAAGAGGGAAAGATGATCTGCAGCGGTGTTTTCTGTTCATCTTTTGTCTTTTATTTCAATGGCGAATTCTTGGAGGAGTAGAATCCATCTAATTAAACGCGGTTTAGCATCCTGTTTCTTAAAGAGATATCGAATGGCTGCATGGTCTGTATAAACTATCGTTTTAGAAAGAACAAGATAAGAACGATTTTATCAAAAACAAATACCACAGCTAGTAATTCTTTTTCTGTAGTTGTGTAATTTTCTTGTGCATCATTAAGTGTTTTCCTAGCATAATAAATTGGGTGAAAATGCTTATCTTTTCGTTGTCCCATGACAACTCCGACTACAAAGTCACTTGCATCACACATGATTTCGAAAGGTAATTTCCAATTAGGCGCTATCATGATAGGTGCATTGACTAACATTTCTTTTAGTGTTAGAAATGCTTGGTTGCAATCCTTGTCAAAGATGAAAGGGGCATTTTTTTCAAGTAATTTTGTTAGAGGTCTTGAGATTTTTGAAAAGTATTTGATAAATCGTCTATAAAATCCGGCATGCCCAAGGAAACTTCTGATAGCTCTAACGGAGGATGGGGGTGGTAATCGAGAAATAGTGCCTATTTTCGCTCGATCAACCTCCATTCCTTCGCTTGAGATTTTGTGACCGAGTACTATTCCCTCCGTTGCCATGAAATGGTATTTTTCCCGGTTAAGGGCGAGGTTAGTTTCCTCACATCGGGATAGCATTCGTTGAAGGTTATCGAGACATTGGTTGTACGAATCTCCAAAGATAGAAAAGTCATCCATGAAGACTTCCATTGTCTTTTCTATCAAGACATGGAAGATGGCCACCATGCAACGTTGAAAGGTTGCGGGGGCATTACATAGACCAAAAGGCATGCGACGATAAGCAAAAGTTCCGTAGGGACATGTAAATGTTGTCTTTTCTTGGTCTTCGGGTGCTATCGGTATTTGAAAGTAACCTGAAAAACCATCTAAGAAACAATAAAATTTGTTACCGGATAATCTTTCTAACATTTGATCAATAAAAGGTAAAGGAAAGTGATCTTTCCTTGTTGCTTCATTTAATCGACGATAATCTATACATACTCTCCATCCTGTGACGGTTCTTGTTGGTATTAATTCATTTTTCTCGTTAGTTACTACCGTCATACCTCCTTTCTTAGGAACTACTTGGACGGAACTTACCCAAGGACTATCGGAGATTGGGTAAATGAGTCCGGCGTCAAGTAATTTGATGACTTCATTTTTAACCACTTCTCGGACGTTTGGATTTACTCTACGTTGTGGTTTTATTACCGATTTATAGTCATCATTCATTAAAATTTTATGCGTGCACATTGAAGGACTTATTCCTTTAATATCTACAAGCTTCCAAGCGATCGCGTTTTTGTGTTTTTTCAAAAGTATGACTAATTTTTCTTTTTCTAAACTAGTTAATTTTGACGAAATAATTACAGGTAATTTGCCATCTTTGTCGAGAAAAGCATATTCCAAACCTTTTGGAAGTTCTTTGAGCTCAAGAGGTGGGTCTTTAGGAGACTCCTTATTTGGTTGCTCATTTTGGTCAAGAACCAAAAAGGTTTGTTCTATGGCGACCTCTTCTTCAACAAAGTGGTCGATTTTTTCTCTTGTATCGGGTGGTTCGTCTTCATCTTCAATTAGGGGGTCATTATTGCCGAATGGATATTTCATTGAACGCTCAAGATCGACACTTTTTTTGAATGCCCCTGATTGAATGGGTAGATTGTTATACTTCTGATTTTTCAAAGCTTCGTAGGTCTTTACAAAAGGTCGTCCCAATACTAGTGGAGCGTCATTAAGGATGACGAAGTCGGTTGGGATTACCATTTGATTGGTTTGAACCAACACATCCTTAACTACCCCTATTGATTTTATTGTTTTCCGATTAGATAGAAAAATGGGTATTTGAAGTGGAGAAAAATCACTAATACTTAATTTTTCGAAAATGTAGTTTGGCATTATATTAACACAAAGAACTTTATCAATTGTAATATTACTAATAAAGGAATTTTGAAAGAAACATGGACATGATGTGATGTTAGTTTCAAATAGATCTTCTTTTATTAGCGTAGTTTGATCATTTGTTAACTTAATGCTTACCGTTTCATCAATTTTAGTGTTAGTGTTTAACTATTTTAAAAACTTAGCATGAGTGGGTACTAAACAATGATTTTCGAAAGAAGGTGACAAGATATTAATTTCTTTAAAATTAGACTCTTCTTGGATTTTAGCGTTGTCGGACTCACCTTTTTTGTTGTTTAACTCAAGTGTCGGCTTTTCTTACTTGTTCTTCCATTTTTACCTTTTCAACTATCTCTTCTTTATTATAAGTTAATTCTTCCCTTGTGGGATTCCTCTTCCCTTGCGGGATTCCTCTTCCTTTGTGCGGGCTTCTTTTATGTAGCGCTCGATAGTTTTAAGGTGTTATATTATCTTATCGGCTATGGGTGTGATAGAATAAGGATCTTCAAAGATTGAATTCGGAAGTTCGATCCTTGGTTCGTCATAATACTCATATGAGGTAGATGGTTCACACCATTGTTCCTCATTGTAAGTATATGATGGATAAGGGTCGTAACTTTGTTCTTCATAATACTCATATGAGGTGGGTTGTTCACGCCATGATTCCTCATAGTAAGCATATGAAGATTGAGGCTCATATCTTGGTTCCTCAAAGTATGAGTATGAAGGTTCATACCTTGGTTCATCAAAATATGAGTATGAGGGAGAAGGTTCATTCCTTGGGTCTTCATAGCATGTATATGAAGTGGATGGCTCGTACCGGGGCTCCTCATAGTAGTTGTATGAAGGGGATGGTTCAAAGAGGTCACAATATTGTACCGAGTGAGGATTACCACAAATGGTGCAATAGTCTTCCCTATAATCATCCTCCTGATAGTGGTAGTTGTAATCTCTTGAGTATTGATCCATAAGAATCACTCAGCAGACCACAACAGAGTCTCGGGACCAGAAAACAAAAATAAAAACGGAAACAGAGGCTGGACACAGCCCCGTGTTCAGTGAGCACGGCCCCGTGTTCAGGTTCTGTATCTGGGCGTTTTAATAAAAGTGACTGGTTTTGTGCAGCACGGGGGTGTGTTCAGCGAACACGACCCCGTGTTCAGACTCTGTATCTGGGAGTTTGTTTAAAAATATGCAGCACGGCCCCGTGTTCAGTCTACTATAAATGCAAAAACTAACTAAAATGCAGAAAATGTGCGCGCGTTTTAATTTTTTTTTTTGAAAAACTGATTAGGCCGTCGATTTTAAGCTTTCTTAAAATCCTTGTGTCCCCGGAAACGGCGCCAAAAACTTGATGTGTGTTGGTGTGAATATATTTTTTAGTTATATTTTAAGCCCTTTCTAACACTTTAGTCAAGTTTTAAATTTATAAAACACGATATTTTACTAACACTAAACACACATATGGGCAAGTGCACCCATCGTGAGCGTAGTATAGCATTGGTAAGATACCGAGGTCGTCCAAGGACACAAGAGCTTTTAATACCGGTTTATCTTCAACGTCTAATCAAATCAAAAGTTTAGAAAAAAGGGTTTTAAACAAGAAAATTAAAAACTAAAAAATGCTGAAAAATAAAAATAAAATAAAAACAGATAGACAAGATGAATCACTTGGATCCGACTCGCCTTTAGTGTAACCTTTGATGATTTCCGCACGTTTGCACTTTTTAAGAGATTATCTTAAGTATAGTAGTAGGCCCCTCTTTTGAAGGTGACGTTACCCTCGGCTAAGTGGTTTGAGTCAGCAGGGATACAATCCCAAGTAGCCGGGTTAATGTATTAATAGTAGTTTACATATGAGGGGATCAAGCCATTCGCACCCCCGCCATCCAATACCAGTGGGTATTGAAGGAGCTCCTAGTAAGCTTGACCCAGGTCCTTGCAGGATCTATACACTAAACAAGGCAAGAACCTTACCAAACCATTCCCTTAACCACCGACCAGGTAGCCAACATATCTCTATATAGACCGTAGAGATATGAATGGTGTAAATCTTTTATTTTATATAGACAGTAAAATAACGCCAAGACACCACGGACAAATGATAAGGAAGTTTCACCTTCAACATAAGAAACTAGTTATTAAAGTCATTAATACAAAACAAATAAAAAGTGCGAAAGGATTAAAAAACTAAAGTATTACACTAAATGCTTGTCTTCACCAAGTGATGTAAGAGACTAGGCAAACATGGCCTTTGATTGTCAAGAACTCTTACTATCAATCTTGGATCCCGAGACTACTACACACACTCTATGATGGATGATGGATGATGGTGGTGGATGTGGGTTGTAGTGGTGGTGGAGTGTGGGTGATAGTGTAACATGTTAAATTATAAAATCACACTTAAACTTTAATCTTTATACTTGCACAAATACAATCCTTATACATGAATGCTATGTTGTTATACTTTGATGCTTATACTTGGGTAATTCTTATGTGATACTTTAGTCATTAGCTTTGTATGAGCCTCCATTTAACATGTATAGCGCTATAGGAGTAACGCACCACCCGTGAACGAGAGGTCATGTTGAATTATATCATTTTGCGTAAACAGAGGGTTGACTAGAAATATTGCATGCCTTGTATGATGCTCTTGTGTAAAATAAGTTGCCATGTGGATTCATTTTTAAACTTTTAAACTTATACTTATTCTTAAACTTGTATACTCGCCTTTGCTTTTGCATTGAATTGTATTTTAAACATGTTACAGGTTGAGGATTGATGATGCTATGAAACGGATTAGCAATGATGCCTAAATACTCACTTAGACGTTTAGGTTTAAAGTTGTTATTTGAATTTTCTTTGTAATACTTGACAATTTGGTTATGAATGAAAATGGTTGAATTAAATATTGTCACAAGTAGTGTTATGAAGTCTCTTGCAATCTCGAACTAGTCCCACTCTGATGATTCCGCCATTGGTTGGGTGTGACATATTGGTATCAGAGCCATAGCTATAGGGAATTAGGTAGAATTGCCATGTTCGACCTAGTCTATAGTAGGAACCATATTTTTGACCATTCTTGATTCTTGCTTAAAATTGTTTATTCTTCCTACTTTGATCCTTTCTCTTCTTTTGGTCTTAATGTTTACATAATATCTTTCCTAAGACATTTTACACAATACACTTCAAGACACTCTTTATACAAAAGAGACGAGTTTACCAAAATAGGCATGAAACCCACAATTTGGTGAACGACTCTCATTCCGCTTATTCTTATTTTGCACGAAATTTCGCCATTAAGCTATGAGTGAAATCCACATCTTAATGGTAAATTTCCAATTCAAACTCTAGTGGACCCTCGTCAAGGTGTTGAAATTATATTTTGACCCGACGAGTACTAACCACATTAGGGTACGAAATCGTCAAGTTAGCGGTGAAACCCGCACCTTGTCGATTGAGTCTCATTCCTCGATTTTCGATCTCGCCAAAGTTTTGATTGTTTCAATCGATTAGAGACATGTAGTAACTGGAAGGGTAAGATAACGTTAATTGCTTATCGACGAGAGTATCTTACTTATAGGCCAAAGCACGTTTCTCTAATTTGAAAGGACTTTCGATTCACTTTGGAATAGTCGACGTTTCTAAACCCTAAACAATCCTATGTTTTATGAGCATCTCTTTTATGTGATTCAATTTATATGTGATTTTTGTACTTGTTACCTCGTTCGTTTCAAAACTGTTGCACAACTCGCACGTCTCGTGCAATAAAAAACAATAATAATTCTCGTGAACAAATTAAATTTATATTCTTTTTACGCATTCATACGTGTTTATACTTGTTGAATACTTGATAAATTCATGCTAATTATGTGAACCATACGTGATACATCATGCTTACATGCTTAAACTTGCAAAACTTATTTTGAATTTATGATCAAGTCTCATCCGTTCCTTCTCTTTCGATTCTTAGGTGTCGTCCAACTCCGCGTCAAGAGAGGACCAAGTCAAGGAAGGGTTCGACTTCCAACACCAAATCCGCCTCCAAGTCAAAAAGGGATTGTATGAAATTCATAACCAAGAAAATGGCTAAGGTCATACCCGACATTGTCAGTAAGATTCGGCCAAACACTGATTCACTGCATGGCTCTGTCGATTCAAAGGCAGAAAAACCCAAGACGACGTTCCAATTCAAGTAGTTTATGGCTTGTAAACCCCTGGAGTTTACAGGCAAAGATGGCGCTACCGCCATGATGAATTGGTTCGACGCGATCGAACTTACCTTCCTACAAAGTGGGTGTCCTGATGACCTACGAACTTTGAATTCAACGGGAGTTTTCCGTTTGAGAGCACTAGAATGGTGGACCACCGAACACAACAAAAGGGGAAACGATGTTGCACATGCCATGGCTTGGGACGAGCTTAAGCAGCTTATGAAGGACCATTTTTGTCCTCCTCACGAACTCCAAAAGTTGGAGAACGAATTTTGGAACCTAACGCAAAAGGGGAGCGACATGGATGGTCTGATTACGCGCTTTAAACAACTAAGTATCCTTTGTCCTGGACAAGTCGACACCGTCCCCAAATCCATAGCCAAGTTCATTCGTTGTGTTGCACCTTCCTTGGTTAACCATGTTGCCTCCGCTTGCCAAAAACCATAGAGGAAGCCTTTAGCATAGCCACCGAACTCAACCACAACTGCGTTCTTCTTGGAACCTACGATAAGGTTTCATCGAAGAGTGCTCACCAAGCCGTTACTGATGCCACCACCACCACTGTTGAACCTTCATCCTCCCAATCCAAGAAGAACAAAGGCAAGAAGCGGAAGGCTTCAAGCCAGAATTGTGTGGTCGTCACTCCGCCAAACCCTCAACCTTTACAACCAGTAGCCGTCGTTACCCCCGCAAACACCGAACTACCAAAACGAGCCTACACTGGATCTAATCCCCAGTGTACTACCTGTTTGTACCATTATCCTACCAACACACCGTGCCACAAATGCGCCTGTTGTCATAGGTTTGGGCATTTTACCGACCGATGCCGCAACATCCCTCAACCCCAAAACAACCAACCTCAAGCTATTGTTGCCAACCCTACTCCTATTCAGGTTCAACCTCAAGCTGCTCCCGTGTGAGCATGCTTCAAGTGTGGTGATCTCAATCATTTAGCCAACGTGTGTCCTCAGCGTAATCAACCTCAGCAGCAGCAATAACAACAAGCTCAACAACCCACTGGAGGCCGAGCTTTTCTCCTCACTACTGCTCAAGCTCAAAATGCGAACGACGTCATTACTGGTACGTTTCTTGTGAACCATGTTTATGCTTCTTGTCTATTTGATACTGGTGCGGATAAAAGTTTTGTGTCGTTAGAATTCGAACCTTTGCTTTCGTGTAAACGCTCTAAGTTGCCAAGATCTTTCGCTGTCGAAGTCGCTAATGGTAAATCCGTCACTGTCGATTCCGTCCTTTCCAATTGTTCCTTGATTCTTAATGATCATACCTTCTCGATCAATCTTATACCTATGCAAATGGGTAGCTTTGACATCATAGTAGGCATGGACTGGCTTAGGCGAGTTCGTGCTGAAGTCGTTTGTTCTGAAAAGTTCATCCACCTTCCTCTTCCAAACGGTGATTCTCTACACGTGTATGGTGAGAAACCTTCTCAAGGTCTCAAGCTTATGTCGTGTATCCAAGCAAATAAATGCTTACGCAAGGTTACCTTCGCCTTTCTCGCCCATATTGTGGAAAAGAAAGACAAAGGCCCAAGCATAAGCACGTTCCCGTCGTACGTGATTTCCCTGATGTGTTTCCCGACGATGTTCCTGGTCCACCTCCTGCTCGTTCTGTCGAATTTTGTATTGACTTAGTTCCTGGCGCTACGCCCATCGCTAAGTCTCCCTACTATTTAGCACCCTCTGAGATGCAAGAGCTCTCGAGTCAACTTCAAGAGCTTCTTGATAAAGGCTTTATACGCCCTAGTACTTCTCCTTGGGGCGCTCCCGTTTTGTTAGTAAAAAAGAAAGATGGGTCATTCCGAATGTGTATTGACTATCGTGAGCTCAACAAGCTTACTGTCAAGAACAGATACCCTTTTCCTCGCATCGATGACCTCTTTGATCAATTGTAAGACGCGACCTGCATTTTAAAGATCGATATCCGTTCTGGGTACCATCAACTTCGAGTCCTCGAAGAAGATGTACCTAAAACCGCCTTTCGTACGCGTTATGGTCATTACGAGTTCGTGGTCATGCCCTTTGGTTTGACCAACGCACTTGTTGTCTTCATGGATTTGATGAACCGCGTGTGCAAAGCGTACTTAGACCACTTCGTGATCGTCTTCATCGACGATATCCTCATTTATTCCAAGACACAAGGAGAGCATGAGCGACACTTGCGTCTTATCCTTCAACTTCTTCGTACCGAACGTCTATACGCTAAATTCTCCAAGTGCGAATTTTGGTTAAAAGAGGTTTAATTCCTTAGTTATACTGTCAACGAACTTGGTATTCATGTTGACCCTGCTAAAATCGAAGCTGTTAAGAACTGGATCGCACCTAAATCTTCGCCTGAAATTCGTTCGTTTCTTGGTCTTGCTAGTTATTATCGTCGTTTTATCTCTAACTTCTCAAAGATCACTGTTCCTTTCACCTCTTTGACTCAAAAAGAGAAACCTTTTGTTTGGGGTCCCGAACAAGAGGAATCTTTTCAAACGCTCAAGGACATGCTATGTAATGCTCCTGTCCTCGCGCTTCCTGACGGTAACGACGATTTTGTCGTGTACTGCGATGCCTCAAACCTTGGTCTTGGTTGTGTCCTTGTAACACCTCAAAAATCCACGTCCTATAATGTGTTGACACGTGTCATAAGCTTTGAACGTGACAAAGAATACTTAAGAGGGACTAAAGTTGACAAACAAGAAAAGTATGTGAATATAAGGGTTCAAAATGTCGACACGTCCAATAATGTGTTGACACGTGTCATAAGCTTTGAACGTGACAAAGAATACTTAAGAGGGACTAAAGTTGACAAACAAGAAAAGTATGTGAATATAAGGGTTCAAAATGTCAACAGTAGATAAAAATACATATAATAACCTTCCATGATGTTTATACCCTTAAACGAATGATTCACGGATCATACGAAGCTAATTGTGAAAGAAAGTGAGAGATTTCAAACTACAGGGGTTAAACGTGTCAACATGTTTAAAATATACCTCTGAGTGAACTTTTAGCAAACCCGAAGCTTTGTAACGATTAATTATGCTCACTAGAATGCGTGATAAAAATTTCACCAAGTTTCGTTATCGTATGAGAAAGTTATGATAAAATTCGTATACGAGGGGTTAAAAGCGTCAACATTGAAATTTAAGACTTTTCGGTGATCGTATGAATAACCGGGGACCTAAAAAGTTGGTTTATGACTTGGAGTCCTTAAAGTCAAGTTTGGGGGTTACAAGTGCAAGAAAGCATCTTAAAATCAAGTTTGGAAGGATCAGGGGCCAAATGTGTCAGTTTTTAAATGTTCTGGTGAGCTGGCCGGTTCTTACGGACCGTATGGCTGGACCCTTATGGTTCGTAAGTGACTCCCAGATGCAGAAACTCGTTTGTTGGCTGTTCAGCCCATGTAACCGACTTATACTGCCCTTTTCACTTCCATGAGCGACCCCTACTGTTTCTTAGGCCTTAAGGACACTTGTTAATCATCAGGGAACATGTATAGCATTGTTTGTCATGATCTTGATGGATCAAGAACACTATATAAAGCCCCATTGTTTGCCATTTTTGATCATTCATTCTCAACTCAACTTCCGATCACTTCTGGAGCTCAAGGCCCTTCTCTAAGCATCTCTGGTCGTGCATTAGACCTTGGTAAGTACCCTTGACCTTCCTTAATTAAGTTTTGCTTAGTTATTAGCTTAAAAGTCAAACCGTCGTAATTAAGGTTTGACTTATCGATTAATCACTAATGGTCCAGTGATTAGTTAAACTTAAGGTAGTTATAAGTTGATAATTATGTGGGCAATAAACCCTAAAAAGGACATCCTCTAATTCCCGCTCTAACTAGATCATTTGTCGGTTCAAAGTTGTTTATAAAAAGTCAACATGAACCTAATTTTCGAATAAACGCATAATTAACAATGTAGAAGGCGTGCAACCTATTTTATCACTCATATAACTTGTTAATTAGTATAAGAACTGGTGTAAGCTTGTTTGATCCGACAATATTCTGTTTAGGCTCGGTTCGGAACCGAAAGTCGCAAAACTTTGACTTTTGCTTTGACTTCAGTTCTGACCCGATTTAGATGGGTTTGGAAATGACTTAGAGCTTCCTTAGGACCAGGTTACATGATAGTATAACCCTCTGTGGTTGGATCATTGATTGTCCGATTCGTTTACACGTTTCCGTTAATTGCTTAATGTTGACCATAATGCCCTTTTGACCATAAAACAAGAATTTTGGAAATGTGAAAGGACAATAATCTTTATTACTGATTTATAAACATGTCCCTAAAATTTCACATCAGTTGGAGGTCTAGATTAGGAGTTATACTCAATAGCGTAATTTGAAAGCTTTTTGTTAATTAAAAGGCATAATTAGCGTAAAGCCTGTCTAAACCCAATTTTGACACCAAACCTTTTACCCATTGATGTAATATAATATTTTGGGGTTTTTGAAGAATTTTAATTATTTTTAAACTGATCATAACCTAAGGTTATCGCCTTGATTCGGTAAATACCGATTATACCCTTTTTGCTTATAAAATGAGTTTTACATAACATTTAGACACCAAACCTTTTTCTACTGATCTAATATGATAAATAAAATATTTTGAGCCTTCTGGAATAATAAAAATATCAGCTTTCCTTTGAAAACCCGGAAATGGCTCCAAATCGCCTTTTAAAGCGTTTTAAACGCATGGTATGCATTAAAGCTATTTTAAACATATAAGGTTTGATGCCTACTGATATTTTTAGTAAATAATTGTATTCTAACAGTAAGCAAAATTTTTAAACTCAGATTTCCGATTTTGACCTTTTAAGCTTATGTGAAATTACCAAAATGCCCCTACGGTGCATAGTTTGGTTATAATTGATAAATTTCACATATATGCAATACCCTACTGTTATAACTTATTAAATAAAGTATTTTTACTAATGAGATCAGACCTGTAACTCAGGTTAATACTTAAACTCTTTTTATATCTTTAAAATGACCAAAATACCCCTACGGGGCTTAAATTGAGATTAAACTCGTTTTGGGCATAATGGAAGGTATCCTACTGATATCACAACATGTTTAAAGCATATTAACTTATGGAACTTGTGTATGACTCACTCGGTTACCCGTTACGCATATACGCGCCCGGTACGGTTTATGTAACTAGTTTACATAAATTAACCGGAACGGGTCGAACCTTATCATTTTCATTTCAAAATCCAGAATGTATTTAGTTACCCATTTTATACAAGTCTTCATACTTGTTGGGTTTAAATCACATTCTAACCCGATCTTCGCTTAATCGTGCGTTTGAACCATATCTTTCCTTAAAACTAACCGGTCTAAGTTTAGGCTTAATTAAAGACCCGTTAGGATTCTAATTGGTTATTTATACCATCATTCCAGACTAGATCCATCCGGTAAATTGTACCTATGCTTACTTAAGAGAATACGGCTGAGTTATTATAATTCTTGCTATTTAAGACAGGAACTAGCTTAGGTAAATACTCTTAACTTATTTTCCCTTATACGGGCTTGGGATACGGTAATATAAATACCGCATGGTCAGGTATGGGATTCAAAGACCAATAAGTCGGGAAATCCAAATAACCTGCTTTAATTCGTATTGCTTGACTGAAACATTGGGGATTAATGCGACCGTGTCCTGGATATCCTTGACTCATTAATTGCAATGGCCACGACCTAAGCACAGGGTGTAGGCATACACCTGACAGATGCAATATGCTTATTAATAAATTAATTATACCCAATATGGGATTCCCAATAAGTGAATAAGTGGTGTGTCGGTTAATCTTGAACCGGCATAGAACCGGGCCCCGTATGTAGAGCAAGTTATGTAAACTGATAACATGAGATATAGTTTGTCTCAAGTATAAAAGATTAATTTTTCCTTGTGCATTTTAATCAAAGTGTCAAAATATTTTCGTGCCTTGTGCACCTAAACCAATTTTCATAGACATTTTCAAATGAGTCAGTTGAGTGTATTTACCAGTGAAATCTGACGTATTTTTCAAAGTCTAAGTGACAGGTACAAGTACGTAATAGGCTGGAAGCTGCTCAGGACTTGTTAGTTGAGGACTTTGCAACTCCTTCACAAAAGCCATTAGTCTGATAACTTCTTTTGTTGTTTTGATCCGCCTGTGGATTATTACAAGCTAGTCTGTACGGAATACTTTTATATATGGGTGAATTACATATTTCCCCTTATAAAACTGTTTTATTGCATATTTACCCAATTCAAAATTAATATTGCATATATCCCCTTCTTTAACTAAGAAATTTGCAAATTTACCCATTTTGATTTATTTTATTAAAAATAATATATATAATGACTATTTTACCCTTAGTTTTACTAAAACTTAAAAAGTTGGATATTTACCAATTTTTACTACTTTTTGTGTCTCTTTCACAATAGTAGTTTGTTTCTTGCGTCTTTATTAAGTTATTTCAGTTTGCGTTTTTTGATTATTTCATGGGCGAGGAATATGAATTCATTGTTTGTATACGTGTAACCTTAGACGCGAAACTTGCCAGAATTCCGCAAACCTAGTCAATCAAAGTTCGTTTTTTTGGGGGGGGGGGGGGTGGGGGGTCGCCCCCTCCCGCCCTTTAAAAGCTTCGCCCATGCCGATTAATCCCAGAATTCCGCAAACCTAGTCAATCAAAGTACGTTTGCTCTGCTGTTGGTGATTTAATCCTTTAGATATCAAAAATCAAATCACAAAAAAAAAGACTACGAAAAAATGAATCAGACCAATATTAATGTTTACCTATAAAAAAACACATATGAAAAATGGAACTGTAAGCCGAGATTTGTGAATAATCGGCGAAGAAAAACAAAGAAAACCTTCTTTTCTATGGAATTAGATCCAATCGTTTGACTTTTGAAATTAATTAATTTATTGTATTCAGTTTTAAGAAATTGAATCATGGCTACTAAAACTATGGAATCATATTAAATTATACATTATGAGTAAAAAAATACCCTGCTCAAACAAACTATGGATTAAAAAAGGGTAAGAAGGAGAGGGATACTTTAATCGCCGGAGAAGGAACCCTCTGTAAGGAGGAGAACGAACACTCGGGGCCGGCTAAGAACCAATCGATTATAGTTGAATTGGCAAACCAAATGAGAACGATATGGATACTTTAATCACCGGAGAAGGATCATCAGGAAGGACATTTCAATCACCAGAGAAGGATAACCACATGAGAGTGGAGTAATCATCGAGAGAGAGGAGGAGAATGAACAGTCTATGGCTGGAAAATGGCAATTCCAGTGTATACTTGAAAAGGGCAGTTTAGTCATATTAAAAAAGAATAATTAGGTAGGGGAAATATGCAATTAAAATATGTGATTGGGTAAATATGCAATTGAAGTGCTATTAGAAGGGGAAATATGCAATTTTCCCTTTATATTATCATACATTTGTGTTTGTAATAATATTTTATATTTCAAGACTTCCGCTGTGCATTTAAATTGTGTTGTTTGACTATGATGATATAAATTACGTCACGATACTCCCCACCGGGCCCAACGGTAATACGTGGAAATATCGGGGTGTGACAGGTTGGTATCAGAGCCAACATTGAGCGAATTAAACACTAGCCTTTTTGTGTTTAATCTCAATGACACATTAGCACATTCCTTGACCTTCTGAGTCTAGACTTAACATAGGAATATTCTCAATCCTAATCTGGAAATTTTTGCTTCCAATTTTATATACATTGGATACGTCGCCAAGCGAAGAAGCCGTAATAGGAATTCTCCACACCCGGAGCTTTGAAATGCTGAGCTTCGTACCACGGCCAGGATGAAACGTGCAACCAAGGAGAAAGCATTCAGAAATGAAATGAAGAAGAAACTCCTTTTGCTGAAGATCGTTTCCTTAATAGTCCTTATAAGGACATATTTATCTTTCAGTCCATTCGAGGACAACATTATTTCTTTTCAAGTCCCATTTAGGGCAATTCTGTACCTCTGTTAAAAATCATTGGAGTGTTTTATCTAAATTCCATTCATATCATTGTATATGAATATAATATATGAAATAAATTAAAATAACATTCCTTTTATAAGATCTACCATTATAATAAAATGGCAAAATCTAAAAAGGACAAGACCTAGCCCAGGTGTCATTTTAAGACAGGGCCAAGATGGCATCCTCAATTAGATTCAGATCCTTGTTAACATCTCAATTTAGGATTATTCTGCGTTAATTATTAAAAAGAATCTTAAAGATAAAACCTAGCCACATGTCATTTTAGACAAGGCCAAGATGGTAGAACCTATTCAAAGGATTCAAATCCTTGATAACATTTGAAAGCATATTAACATGCTTGACAAAATGTGATCCGATAAAATCACATAAGTCATTCTTAGATTGTGTTATTCTAATTTCCCTTATTTATATAATCATCCCTTTAGGATGAAGTGCCTACGGGCTATAATTAACGTCCTTTGAGACTAAAGACAATAGTGGTCTACAACCCCCTGTTAAAAAGGGGCAATGAACTTTGATTCAAGCCTTAATACCTCGATTCTATAAAATCCTGGTTTATAAATTGAATCTGTCCTTGTGACTAGGCTGTTGAGATATTATTAAATTATGATTAGGGATATAATACTTACGAGCCATATCCATTGTCATATAAGACAAAAGACAGTCGTAGCCTACAACTCCCTGTCAAGAAAAGGTAATGAACTTTGATTCAAACCTTAATGCCTCGATTCCATAAAAATCTGGGCTTATAAATTTAACTTGTCTACGTGACTAGGCCATTTGTGCTATTATTAACTTGTAAATTAGGATTTATGATGAAAATCCTGAATAAAATAAATATCATTCCTTTTCTGCCAGTATTCATGTTAAAAGAGAATCTTAAAAGGTATAACCTAGCTTGAATGTCATTAAATACCTGGCTACGATGGTAAAACCTATTTAAAAGAGATTCAGATCTTTGTTAACATCTGAAAACATGTCAACACTCCTGACAAAGGTGATGCAATAAAAATCACACTTGTCATCTTTATATTAGGAACTTCCAAACCCCTTATTTTTGCCTAAATGATCAATAGGGAACCATGGCTAATAAACGTCGAACCTGATGAGCACATCAAAACATCCATTGGGATGTATACCTACGGGCAAAGATGTATACATAAAGAGATAGCTTTATTTCATAACTTTTTGTCAAGACAATGAATTATGAAATTTTCCGATCCAAAGGAATCATTGATTATGTTTAAAATTTTTCCCTAGTGACAAGGCCCCTGTGCCATCAAAAAGTCCTTGGGACAAGCCCTTATGCTATATAAAATGTCGGTACGACATTGACAGTCGTGACTTATGTCCCCTGTCTAATAAATATGAAGGATTATATTACGTTTAAACGCCAAAGATGGTTTATCTAAAAACCTAGGCCAAGCATAATCAAATAAATTTAATACTATCTATTGGTCCATATGGTTGAGTTACACCATGGCTATTTAATCGTCAAGTTCGACAATTTGCTATATAATTAAACAAATTATTACTACTTGGTTAGTAGCCTTTAAAGCTTCACCACGGCTGACTCCTCTGAAGCTCAAAATCATCCAGTTAGTCAGAATGATATCCATTGACTAGCCTTTGTGGCAAAATAAATTATCTTCCAAAGAGATGACGGCTGTAGTCTTTGACTCTCTGTCCAAAGGTGAAGAACTACGTTCGAACCTTAAGATCTCTGATCCAATAAGATTGCGGCTTATATATTAATGCCTTAAGTGCCATATCTTATATGTCCTTTGTGACAAGGCCTTCGTGCCTATGACTATTAATGTCCTTCGTGACAAGCCTTCCAACTACCTAAAGATTTTCGTTATGACAAGGACTGTTGTGACATTGTGATTCCCTGTCAAAAGGTAATGGACTTGGTCCAAACCTTAAACATAATTGATGGTCCTTTTTTACCTAGGCTAAATATAATTGACGTACTTTCAAGTAGCATACTATAATGAAGTTAAAAACCTAACAACCATTATAGTTTAATAATACCATGGCATATAAATCATCCATTACGATGATTCCATAATAGTTTGTGGCTAAGCATATGTTCTTATTGGTGTTTAGTACCAAAGCTCCAGAATGCTGGATTCCGACGAAGCACACAGCAGTACTGCGGCTAGAAACAAGGATGCAAATATAAATATAAATGTTAATGGCACTGCTCTTCAGGCCTTGATTGACGCAGCAATTAGTGAAGTTGTGGATAAGATCCTTGAGAACAAAAAGGAACCGAGTGACACTCACTCAAAGGTCCATACGGAAACACATACATCAGCTCGTAAGGAGAGCTCCGTTCACTCTTCAGATGAAAAGAGCGAACCTCAGAAGTTAGTACTCTATGATAAGCCCTATTCAACTAAAGATGGGTGCACCTACAAATACTTCGTCTCATGCAAACCCAGAGATTTCAATGGCGAAAAAGGAGCAATTGATGCTATGGAATGGCTTGAGGAAATGGAAACTGTCGTGGACACCATCAATTGTGCTGATAAGGACGTAGTAAAATTTGTTTCACAATCTTTCAAGGGCAAGGCTCTTGCATGGTGGAGGGCCATGATGCAGTCCACGGGGAAAATTCCCCTATACAATATGGGATGGTCCAAGTTTGTGGACCTTATCAAAGAGAACTACTGTCCACAACACGAAGTGGAAAAGGTGGAGACAGATTTTCTGACTCTCACCATGAAGAACCTAAATTGTCAGCAATATGTTACAGACTTTAACTCCCTATCTAGATTGGTACCCTATTTAATTACCCCTGAACCAAAACGCATTGCGCGTTTCATCGGTGGTTTGGCACCCGAAATAAAAGGGAATGTTAAGGCTTCAAGGCCAATCACCTACAGATCAGCTGTAGATCTATCCTTGTATCTCACTCTAGATATAGTGAGACAAAAGTCAATCAAGAATGAAACTAATGAGAAAAGACAAAGGGAGGAGGATAACTCCCAGAATCCTAAGAAGAGCAAATCCGAGTTCAACAATAACCAACAGGATTCCAACAAAAAGCCTACATGCAAAACTTGCAAAAGAAGACACTGGGGACAGTGTCGATCAAACCAAAAGATAAAGCAATGTGGCATCTGTAAGAGAACTGGCCACCAGTCCCACGAATGTAGGGACATAAAGAATGCAAACTGTTTCAGTTGTGGCGAAAAGGGGCACATCAGTACTAATTGCCCTAAGGCTGCCAAGGAAGGAGCAGCTAAGTCTGGGAAGGATAAGAAAGGAAATGGCTGAACTACCGGTTGAATGCCAGAGACAGTGCATATCAATAACAGCATTAGGTATGTCCTTACCATTTAGCATTGATAGTGTCTGCTAAGTATCTTATGATGATAAACCTTTAGTAAACCATAAGCTTAGCAAACTTTTGATTACATTCATAAGAACTCCAGATATTAAATATAAGGTATAACTTACCAATGGAATCTATAATAACCATCTCCCCCATCCTTGAAGATAATCCTTTCATAAGAATCTAGAGTACTCTTCCCCAAAAAGAGTACGACAATATATATTACTTTATTTTATTTTTTCTCATTGTTTTCTATCGCCTGTGAATGCCAAACTATGTTTGATAAAAGTGCCATATGAGGGGTGGCGTATGTATGTCCCATAGATTGCTTCCATGCCTGATCAGTATGGAGGTTTAATGCATGGAACCCCTGAGATATCCCAATGGTCATATTGTACTAAAGTCGACTAGTAGTATTCAAGGAAGATATCCAATATAAAAATGTCCTTATAAGTATCTCTACTTAGGGCATCCTTGCATTTGTAAAGAGAATGTGTCATTTATCTGACACCGACATCGATAGATGAACCAAATCCTGAGAATACGGACATCTCTGACATCTCTATGTGTCATAGTTATCTTCTTTATAATAATTACCATGTTTACCTCCTGAGAGGCAAGTGGATGTTAGGACAAACATCCCGCTTAGGGCTACAGTTTTTGTAAAAGCCTTATATCTGTTAGTACCAACGAATAGGAAGAACTACGAGCCAAATCGATAAGTTTTTAGAGAAGGTTTCATAAAGCCAAAATTCAAAGTTCTAAGAACTCCGATTTATATAAATAAGAAAGACGGTTCATCTTGCTTATGCATTGTTTACCGCAACCCTAATTAGGCAACGATTAAGAATCGCCATCAGCTGCCCAGGATCGTCGATTTGTTCGACTAACTGTAAGGATTAGCTACTCCTTAAGATTAATTTTGAGCAATGGTTGGAATAACCATCTCACCTTAAGATAAGCTTTTCTATAATAGTTGTTCTATAAGTATCAAGGTGGCTCCTTTGGAGACCTTGTATAGATGAAATATCAAAACATCCGTTGGATGGACGAGACTTTGGGAAGTCCGCTTATCAGGATCTGAAAGTTGTATTGGAAACAACAAATAAGATCACGCAAATTCATAATCATCTGTAAGATGCCAGTATTCGGCAGAAAATCAAGGATTAATGAAAATAGCAAACCTCCTAAATTCTTGTTAAGGAATAAGGTTCAACAAAAGATATAACCCAGGAAGGGTGTGCCAAAATTTGTTAAACTATCAGGCTAGTTAAGCTCTGAATATATAGAATCATTCGAAGGAAATCGAATGTATCAAGATCAAGTAGCTTATAAGCTAAAACCTATTTAAGGAGCTTGGCGGAGCTCGCAATACATTGCACACTAGTGACTGAAGGAGGTGTTTCGCCAATAAGTCAAGAAACACTATCACATAATGATATGCAGATTTATGATGTGATGAGCATCCTGTATCGATTGAGGATCCACAGGTTAAGAAGCTCCAAAAGGATACATGTACCTAATATAGGGGTCACTTTGGGAGCTTGGAAAGACTCCAGATATATTATAGAAGTTAAGTCCATTATGCGACAAAAAGTACTTCCAACATTTTAGCAAATCTCGAGGTCGAGATTTCTTTTAAGGGGGTGAGGATGTAACACCTCGAAAATTCACGTCCTATAATGTGTTGACACGTGTCATAAGCTTTGAACGTGACAAAGAATACTTAAAGGGACTAAAGTTGACAAACAAGAAAAGTATGTGAATATAAGGGTTCAAAATGTCGACAGTAGATAAAAATACCTTACAATAACCCTACATGATGTTTATACCCTTAAACGAATGATTCACGGATCATACGAAGCTAATTGTGAAAGAAAGTGAGAGATTTCAAACTACAGGGGTTAAATGTGTCAACATGTTTAAAATATACCTCTGAGTGACCTTTTAGCAAACTCGAAGCTTTGTAACGATTAATTATGCTCACTAGAATGCGTGATAAAAATTTCACCAAGTTTCGTTATCGTATGAGAAAGTTATGATAAAATTCGTATACGAGGGGTTAAAAGCGTCAACATTGAAATTTAAGACTTTTTGGTGATCGTATGAATAACCAGGGACCTAACAAAGTTGGTTTATGACTTGGAGTCCATAAAAGTCAAGTTTGGGGGTTACAAGTGCAAGAAAGCATCTTAAAATCAAGTTTGGAAGGATCAGGGGCCAAATGTGTCAGTTTTTAAATGTTCTGGTGAGTTGGCCGGTCCTTACGTACCGTATGGCTGGACCCTTACGGTCCGTAAGCGACTCCCAGATGCAGAAACTCGTTTGTTGGCTGTTCAGCCCATGTAACCGACTTATACTGCCCTTTTCACTTCCATGAGCGACCCCTACTGATTCTTAGGCCTTAGGGACACTTGTTAATCATCAGGGAACATGTATAGCATTGTTTGTCATGATCTTGATGGATCAAGAACACTATATAAAGCCCCATTGTTTGCCATTTTTGATCATTCATTCTCAACTCAACTTCTGATCACTTCTGGAGCTCAAGGCCCTTCTCTAAGCATCTCTGGTCGTGCATTAGACCTTGGTAAGTACCCTTGACCTTCCTTAATTGAGTTTTGCTTAGTTATTAGCTTAAAGGTCAAACCGTCGTAATTAAGGTTTGGCTTATCGATTAATCACTAATGGTCCAGTGATTAGTCAAACTTAAGGTAGTTATAAGTTGGTAATTATGTGGGCAATAAACCCTTAAAAGGGCACCCTCTGATTCCCGCTCTAACTAGATCATTTGTCGGGTCAAAGTTGTTTATAAAAAGTCAACAGGTACCTAATTTTTGAATTAACGCATAATTAACAATGTAGAAGGTGTGCAACCTATTTTATCACTCATATAATTTGTTAATTAGTATAAGAACTGGTCTAAGCTTGTTTGATCCGACAATTTTTTGTTTAGGCTCGGTTCGGAACCGAAAGTCGCAAAACTTTGACTTTTGCTTTGACTTCAGTTCTGACCCGATTTAGATGGGTTTGGAAATTCCTTAGAGCTTCCTTAGGACCAGGTTATATGATAGTATAACCCTCCGTGGTTGGATCGTTGATTGTCCGATTCGTTTACACGTTTCCGTTAATTGCTTAATGTTGACCATAATGCCCTTTTGACCATAAAACGAGAATTTTGGAAATGTGAAAGGACAATAATATTTATTACTGATTTATAAACATGTCCCTAAAATTTCACATCAGTTGGAGGTCTAGATTAGTAGTTATACTCAATAGCGTAATTTGAAAGCTTTTTGTTAATTAAAAGGCATAATTAGCATAAAGCCTATCTAAACCCAATTTTGACACCAAACCTTTTACCCACTGATGTAATATAATATTTTGGGGGTTTTTGAAGATTTTTAATTATTTTTAAACTGATCATAACATAAGGTTATCGCCTTGATTCGGTAAATACCGACACCAAACCTTTTTCTACTGATCTAATATGATAAATAAAATATTTTGAGCCTTCTTGAATAATAAAAATATCAGCTTTCCTTTGAAAACCCGGAAATGGCTCCAAATCGCCTTTTAAAGCGTTTTAAACGCATAGTATGCATTAAAGCTATTTTAAACATATAAGGTTTGATGCCTACTGATATTTTTAGTAAATAATTGTATTCTAACAGTTAGCAAAAGTTTTAAACTCAGTTTTTCGATTTTGACCTTTTAAGCTTATGTGAAATTACCAAAATGCCCCTACGGTGCATAGTTTGGTTATAATTGATAAATTTCACATATATGCAATACCCTACTGTTATAACTTATTAAATTAAGTATTTTTACAAATGAGATCAGACCTGTAACTCAGGTTAATACTTAAACTCTTTTTATATCTTTAAAATGACCAAAATACCCCTACGGGGCTTAAATTGAGATTAAACTCGTTTTGGGCATAATGGAAGGTATCCTACTGATATCACAACATGTTTAAAGCATATTAACTTATGGAACTTGTGTATGACTCACTCGGTTACCCGTTACGCATATACGCGCCCGGTACGGTTTATGTAACTAGTTTACATAAATTAACCGGAACGGGTCGAACCTTATCATTTTCATTTCAAAATCCAGAATGTATTTAGTTACCCATTTTATACAAGTCTTCATACTTGTTGGGTCTAAATCACATTCTAATCCGGTCTTCGCTTAATCGTGCGTTTGAACCGTATCTTTCCTTAAAACTAACCGGTCTAAGTTTAGGCTTAATTAAAGACCCGTTAGGATTCTAATTGGTTATTTATACCATCATTCCAGACTAGAGCCTTCCGGTAAATTGTACCTACGCTTACTTAAGAGAATACGGCTGAGTTATTATAATTCTTGTTATTTAAGACAGGAGCTAGCTCAGGTAAATACTCTTAACTTATTTTCCCTTATACGAGCTTGGGATACGGTAATATTAATACCGCATGGTCAGGTATGGGATTCAAAGACCAATAAGTCGGGAAATCCAAATAACCTGCTTTAATTCGTATTGCTTGACTGAAACATTGGGGATTAATGCGACCGTGTCCTGGATATCCTTGACTCTTTAATTGCAATGGCCACGACCTAAGCACGGGGTGTAGGCATACACCTGACAGATGCAATATGCTTATTAATAAATTAATTATACCCAATATGGGATTCCCAATAAGGGAATAAGTGGTGTGTCGGTTAATCTTGAACCGGCATAGAACCGGGCCCCGTATGTAGAGCAAGTTATGTAAACTGATAACATGAGATATAGTTTGTCTCAAGTATAAAAGATTAATTTTGCCTTGTGCATTTTAATCAAAGTGTCAAAATATTTTCGTGCCTTGTGCACCTAAACCAATTTTCATGGACATTTTCAAATGAGTCGGTTGAGTGTATTTACCAGTGAAAACTGACGTATTTTCCAAAGTCTAAGTGACAGGTACAAGTACGTAATAGGCTGGAAGCTGCTCAGGACTTGTTAGTTGAGGACTTTGCAACTCCTTCACAAAAGCCATTAGTCTGATAACTTCTTTTGTTGTTTTGATCCGCCTGTGGATTATTACAAGCTAGTCTGTACGGAATACTTTTATATTATCAGACATTTGTGTTTGTAATAATATTTTATATTTCAAGACTTCCGCTGTGCATTTAAATTGTGTTGTTTGACTATGATGATATCAATTACATCACGATACTCCCCACCGGGCCCAACGGTAATACGTGGAAATATCGGGGTGTGACAGTCCTTATGCAACGCGACAAGGTTATCGCTTACGCATCGAGACAACTCAAGATACATGAGAAAAACTACACTACTCACGACCTTGAACTTGGCGTAGTTGTTTTTGCGTTGAAAATTTGGCGACACTACCTTTATGGCACTAAGTGTGTGGTCTTCACTGACCATAAGAGCCTTCAACATATCTTCAACCAAAAAGAACTGAACATGCGTCAACATCGTTGGGTGGAATTATTAAACGACTACGACTGTGAAATTCGCTACCATCCTGGTAAGGCGAATGTAGTGGCCGACGCTCTTAGTCGTAAAACTCATGTGAACGGTATTCGTTGTCTTTAACTTGTTAACGACCTTCAAAACCGTATTCGTGAAGCCCAATATGCCTCTATTAACGATGGTACTCTCTCTATTGAGATACGAGGCGCTGTTGAGCAAGATCTCGTGTCCAAGCCCGATGGTATTTTGTACTATTGCAATCGGATTTGGATTCCTAATCGCGAAAACCTTCGAGACTTTCTGATGAAGGAGGCACACAAATCGAAGTATTCCGTTCATCCTGGTGCTGACAAGATGTACCAGGATATACGTATGTCATACTGGTGGCCTGGGATGAAGAGGGATATTACCTCCTACGTTGCAAAATGTCTCACCTGTTCAAAGGTAAAAGCCGAACATCAATGTCCTTCTGGCTTGCTCGAACAACAAGAAATTCCCGTCTGGAAATTGGAGAGCATTGCCATGGATTTTATCACAAAGCTCCCTCGTACTTCTTCTGGTCATGACAGTATTTGGGTGATCGTTGATCGATTGACCAAATTAGCTCATTTTCTTCCCATTCGTGAAGATTTCAAAGTCGAGAAATTGGCTAGAATCTACACTGATGAGATCATCTGTCGTCATGGTATCCCTATTGACATCATTTCCGATCGTGATGCTCGTTTTACGTCCCGTCTTTGGCAAACTTTTCAATCTGCTATGGGTACTGTTCTTAACCTTAGCACCGCTTTCCATCCTCAAACTGACAGTCAAACCGAGCGCACTATCCAAACATTAGAGGATATGCTTCGTTCCTACGTAATAGATTTTGGTGGAAACTGGGATTCACACTTGCCTTTGGTCGAATTCTCGTACAACAACAGTTATCATGCGAGTATTCAAATGGCACCTTTCGAAGCATTGTATGGTTGCAAGTGTCGTTCGCCTATTTGTTGGCATGAGATTGGTGAATCTCAATTCACTGGTCCCGAGCTTATACAAGAAGCAACGGACAAGGTTTTACAGGTTCGAGACAACTTACTGAAAGCCAGAAGCCGACAAAAGAGTTACGCCGACAAGTGTCGCAAACCCTTGGAATTCGAGACAGGTGACTACGCACTTCTCAAGGTATCCCCTTGGAAGGGCGTGGTTCGATTTGGCAAGAAAGGGAAACTCGCACCTCGCTATGTTGGTTCTTTCAAGATCCTAGAAAGGATTGGCAAGGTTGCGTATAGACCGGACCAGCCTGAAGAACTCAACAATGTACACCCTGTCTTTCACGTATCCAACCTAAAGAAGTGTCTAGCTGACGAAAGACTTCAAGTCCCACTCGAGGACCTCCAAGTCAACGAAACCTTGCATTTTGCGGAAAAGCCCGTCGAAATCATGGATCAAGGAGTCAAGGTATTGAGGCGCAGTAGAATTCCTACCGTCAAGGTTCGATGGGAAGGAAAACGTGGCGCTGAATTTACTTGGTAACTCACGAGTGAAATGAAGACGAAATATCCACAACTATTCGCTACATCTTCCTAAATTTCGAGACGAAATTCCCTAAAGGAGGGGAGACTGTAACGCCCCGCTTCTTCTTACTTTCCATTTATAGCAAGTCTTGTTTGTATTTCTATTTTTTGAAGCCTTGTGTTCTTGTAATCGTTCTTTCTTTGTAATCGTTGTAAAATACGAGACTTGGATCATAAATAAAACTCGTATTTCGTTAATTTCGTATTAAATATACTTTATACATGCTCATACATTTAATTTCGTGAAACAATTGATGCTTATTCGTAATTCTTGGAAACTATGTGTTAAACTTTGCAAATACGTGAAACTTATGCATAAAACGTCTTTTGATCGTATACGATACTTAAACACGACATTCATATGCTTAATCATACTTGGTGTATGTTCTCCATACTTAATTTATCCTTGAACTATGCTTATATGTCGAGAACAACCCTTAAAACACCTTAAAATCCAAAAATATAAACTCAAGGGACCAAAATGTCATTTCTGAAACTTGAATTGCAGACCTGATGGTCTCTGGCTCCCCGCGACCTCCCCCTGGTCCTTTCTCGCACCCCGCCAGAAGGCGTAATCCGCAGCCAGCATTTCCAGCTTGCTGGTTGGCGAGTTTGAGTGGTTTTGTTGAGTTTCCAAGGTGTGTTTCTTGCATTTAAACACCACCTAACTCAACCACAACCCTTCTCCTATAAATACCAAGCTAATCCAAGCTCAAATCACTTTACAAACTCATCCAATTCACTCCTAATCAGTTCCAAATTCGTGCAAGATCCTGAAGTTCAGACAGATTGCTACCTCTTCACTAAAGTGAGTATAACTCACTCGTTTCTTGTCTGATTTACTCCATTCTTTTTTCCTATGTGCTTGGATTGACCTTAACTTCGATTCCATGGGTTTTTTCACAAGAAATCAGTCCCTGGAACGTCGCCAAAAAGGCTCCAAAGTTCACTGTTCGTTTCTTTTGATTAAATCTTTACTAAACTTGTTCAAACTTGAGTATAACTCATCTCAAACCTATGTCCTTATGCTTATAACCACTTCTATGGTTAGTTAGGCTTAAAAACAAGGTTGAGACATTCAAAATCAGAGGATTAATCCTCACAAACCTTCTGTTTTGTTCAAGGGTTTAACCCACAAGTGATGTTCAAGTTCAAGACTTGATGTAGGTGTGATTTAGGATTAACTTGGGTTGTCCTACATAAAATCCATACATTGCTTGATGATTTCTTATAGATTAGTATTTAGTATTCTTGTATTACTTGTAAGTTCATGACTCTCCTTGAATGTTCATAACATCAAGTGTAGTGGTGAACACTTAGAGGTGCCTAAATGGAAGACTTTTCTTCCTACCTCCTACATGATTTCTATGACACTTAAAGAGGTTCGTAAATGGAGGATTCATCCTCCTACCTCATGCTTGAAATATTGAACTATTGGACTTATTAATGTATAATACATAACCTATATAATACTTACATATACTATCCAACATTCGAACCTTTGATGATGAATTTGTGTTCATTCGTCAAAGTACTAGATTAACATCATCTAAGACCTAAAACTTGTTTTGATTCTAATGGGTGTCCTACTCATAAAAACATTATAACCCTTGGGGTTTCATAGTGTCAAACAAGTATTTTGTGTTAAAAAGATGATGACTTTCATATGCTTATGTTCTTATGTTTTAAACCTCCAAATCTTTAATCTACCATTACTCTCCGAAACTCATACACTTTGCTTCTTCGTGTAGAAGGACTTGGTGTTCCTACCTCCAACAACAACTCACTCGCAGATTCACAAGTTGAAGACTTGCAAAACCGTGAGTATACTCACAAACCCCCTTTTTATGTTTACCACTTTTGGGGTGTAACATGTTAAATTATAAAATCACACTTAAACTTTAATCTTTATACTTGCACGAAAACAATCCTTCTACATGAATGCTATGTTGTTATACTTTGATGCTTATACTTGGGTGATTCTTATGTGATACTTTAGTCATTAGCTTTGTATGAGCCTCCGTTTAACATGTATAGCGCTATAGGAGTAACGCACCACCCGTGAACGAGAGGTCATGTTGAATTATATCATTTTGCGTAAACAGAGGGTTGACTAGAAATATTGCATGCCTTGTATGATGCTCTTATATAAACTAAGTTTCCATGTGGATTCGTTTTAAACTTTTAAACTTATACTTATACTTATTCTTAAACTTGTATACTCACCTTTGCTTTTGCATTGAATTGTATTTTAAACATGTTATAGGTTGAGGATTGATGATGCTATGAAACGGATTAGCAATGATGCCTAGATACTCACTTAGACGTTTAGGTTTAAAGTGTTGAATCAAATTTTGTTATGTTTATGTTATGAACAATGTTGTTATTTGAATTTTCTTTGCAATACTTGACAATTTGGTTATGAATGAAAATGGTTGAATTAAATATTGTCACAAGTAGTGTTATGAAGTCTCTTGCAATCTCGAACTAGTCCAACTCCGATGATTCCGCCATTGGTTGGGGTGTGACAAAAGCCAAGGCACGTAGGTGTACGTACAAAGATTTTATGGCATGCAATCCTACCACTTATGATGGCAAGATTGATCCGATAGCATGCCAAAGATGGATTTCAAATATAGAAGCGGTATTCATACGAAGTCGGTGCGATAAGGAAGATCAATTGATGTTCGCTACGGGTCAACTTATTTTACAAGCAAAGGATTGGTGGGACGCGTATTGTAAAGAAGTAGGTGAAGACAAACTTCAGACGATGACATGGCGGGAATTCAAGGAACCTTTTCTGAAATATCATTGTCCTCAGTCAGCCATTGATAGGATTCAGGAGGATTTCTTACGCCTCCGACAGAAAAACGAAACGGTCAACGAGATAACAAATACCTTCTTGGATAAAATGAAATTCTGCGGGGATTTTATGAAGACGGAAAGAATGAAAATCAACCGCTATCATGGCATGTTAAAAGCGGAATATAGGGAGTTTATCACTCCCTCAAAATGCGAAACCCTCGATGAGCTTATTAATTGGGCTCGGGATAGAGAAATCGAGCTTAAAAGACATGAGGAACGCGGTGAAAAAAGATCAACGGAAAAAGGGGCCAATTCGAGTCCGTCTAAGAAGGCGAAATTTCAAGATCATGGTAGGAAGGAAAATCAAAAGGCGGTATTACCCCTTGTAAGACTTGTGGGAAACTTCATACTGGGGAATGCCTTCTAGGCAAGAAGGGGTGCTGTAACTGTGGCGATGAAGAACATCTGTATTACAAATGCCCTAACAATCCGAAGACTTGTTACAACTGTTTTCAAAATGGGCATGTTAAAGCAGAGTGTCCTAAACTTCAACAAGGAGCAAAGAGGTTCGGTCACGGACCTTGAGGGACATGTCGGACCCAGGAAATCGGAGACAGATGGAAAGAGAGATAAAGCTTCTAGATTTCAGTGTTCTCCGATGGAGAATGAAGAACCTGGTAACTCAGGGATGCCGACGAATTGTGGATCGGGGGAGAAAATGGTAGGATCTCCGGTTTCCTCGGAAATCGGCGCCGGAGATGGGTTTCAAGGGTGCTTAGCTGAAAACGGCGCCGGAGAGTCGATTTCGCCGGCGGGGAATCCGACCAATGATGAAGGTGAACGGACGGGATCATTTAATGTTGATGGATTTCCTAATAGTGGCAATGGTAATATAGAAGTTATCAGCAGAACGGTGACTGAGAAAGAGATAGTGTTCCCTAGGTTTTATGAACACATTCAAGAGGAAGAAGAAGTCTCGAGAATCTATACTGCTGGGGTAGGTAGCGAAAATTTTAATATTTTAAAGAAACCCTGCTTTAATGTCAGCATAAATACTTTTGGGCCTTGTAAAGGAAAAAAGAAGAATATGAAGCCCATAAATAAAAATATCATTGTGGAAGAGGTTGGTGGGCTTATCAGGCTAAGAAGGAGGACAAGAAAAAATGACCCATTCGACTTGAATGAAATTATTGGAATATAAGAAGATAGCGATAATAATGAAGAACATGAAGAATGTAACGAATTTAATTTGAGGAACGTTGGAGGCTATGAGAAACCCCAGGAAATGGTCGAAGATTTAAATAGGCAACCCAGCGAGGAGGAGGAAATCATTGATATGGAGATGCCTGTCACATCTGTCATGGGGAGCATAGTGGTTGTTGATCTTGAGAACCATGAGCCCTTAATAAAAGAAGTGATTAGGGAAGAAGGAATTAAAAAAGGAGACAAATGAATTTTCTTTCATTAAATATCAGAGTGTTAGTTGAGGGAGGTAAAAACAAGGCGGGGTGGATTAGAAACTTGAGACGTGAGAATGATATTGACTTTATCGCTTTACAAGAAATTCAGTTTAGTGACGTTTCAGGTATCGAATTCGAGAATTTTTGGGGAGCAGACAATTTCGAGATGGACCACGTGTCGTCTGCTGGTAGATCTGGAGGGGTTGTCAGAATGTGGGACCCTAGTGTTCTCAAGGTACACGATTCTATTAAGCATCCTAATTTCTTATTAACTTTGGGGACTTTAAAAGGGAGCAATATAGCTATTAATATTATTAACGTGTACGCTCCACAAAAAAATACTCAAAAAAAGACTCTTTGGGATGACATTGGGGGGTGTTGGATTGTCATCCGTGGCGGTGGGTGATATTGAGTGATTTTAATGCGATTCGCCTTCGGGATAAAAGGAGGAATTCAATTTTCAATAAAAAATGTGCTTCAAATTTTAATAATTTCATTTATGAAAATGGATTAAGAGAATACGATATGAAATGTAAAAATTCACGTATCTTAAAGACAATGGTAACAAACTTAGCAAGATCGATATAGTTTTGGTATGTCATGAGTTATTTTCTGAATGGGCAGTGGCATGCCTTCGGGCGTTGCCGGGATTTCTATCGGACCACTGCCCTCTCGTTCTGACTTGTTTGGACAAAAACTTCGGTCCCAAACCATTTACATTTTTCAACTCTTGGCTAGAGAGAAAGGACTTCGAAGAGGTGATCCATAAGGCGAATGCTAATTTTATCGGGGTTAGGGAGCCATACGAGGCGTTAATGCATAAATTAAAGGAGATTAGGGAGGGTATAAAAACTTGGAAAAAAGAGGTTATATCCAAGGAAGGGGAAACAGGGTCGATTCTTAAGGAAAAATTAGAAAGCTTGGAAGTAATGTCGGAAGATAGAGAGTTATCCGAAGAGGAACAATAGGCCAAGATGGAATGTCAAAAAGAACTTAATGAGCTCGAAGGATATAAAATTAAAGATCTTAAACAAAGAGCTAGATGAGACTTGGAAGGGGATGCAAATTCTGCGTTCTTTCATGGGTAAATCAAAAGTAGACGGGCTTTCAACAATATCTCGGGCCTTATGATTGACGATGTTTGGACCACTAAACCTTCTTTGGTCAAAAAAGAGATTATTGGTTTCTTCAAAAGGCCTTTCGAGGAAAAAATTAAAGATAGACCTAAACTCATATGTCATAATGTTAGGCGGCTATCGGAGGCAAATGCGACGTTTTTGACGGTGCCTTTTAGCAAAGAAGAGATCAAAAGTGCGGTGTTTGATTGTGGTTCTGACAAATCTCCTGGGCTGGACGGTTTTAACTTCAAATTCATTAAATATGATGCGTGTGTGTATGGGATGGTATTAATAGTATGTATAATATTCTTACAAAAATTAATGAATTTTGAAATTGGTTATAAATATTCAAAAGATCATGGAATCTGTAACCTTGAAAAATAAAACTTGATATGATCATTCCGATCCAAAACGCAACCAACTACTATTGAAAATGCTTGAACTGATACTTTAGGCGAGCTCGGATTCAACTCGCTGGTTTATGCACTACCATTCTCCTGCTAAAATAAGATCAATTTACTTCGATCATTGTTTATTGTTTACCATGATTTGTTTCTAATCAATGCAAGAATATTTCAGGTGTTTGCGAATTGTATGTGATAAATGGGACTCGTGAGAGAAATTTGGAATGCAAAATTTCTAAAGACTACCCGTGTTTTACATCTAGTCTAAAATAATAAGTGACTTAAAAATAGTGGTATGAATAATAATTAAGATTCATAACTAATAACTAGGTTTATTACTATGGCCGCGTTGCGACGAACTTCTTTTGTCATTTAGTCTGTGTTTACATGTGTTTTGAAATCACTACGAGCGCGTTACGCACAGAACCGCTGACAAGAATAAAAAGAAAATGTAGAAAAAAAAAACAGTATAAGATAACCGAAAGAAAATCAACAAAAAAAAGTTTTATGGTAATGATGTTGTTCGTATAAAACCCGTGGTCAGAGATGAGCAAATGGTATTGGGTACCGGTACCGAATTTCATAAACCGAATGGTATTGGCTGGATTAATAAATTTCTTTTGTAAAGTCTAAGGGGGTATTTTAAACTGAAATGAATGTTTGAGGGGTCAATATACAATTTTAAAGTTTATATGGGTTGGAAAAAGTCAATCTAAACTTAAGTGCATTGTCAGTCAATGGAAGATAAGTGATTCAAAAGTCAAGAATTTCGGCCAAGGAGGGTGTTTCGGGTGGGTAGTGTTGGGTGGGTAGTGTTTCGGGTGGGTATTTTAATATTTAAGTATTAAAAAAAACAATTTTTAAGTGATTCAAAAGTCAACAATTTCGGCCAAGAGGGTGTTTCGGGTGGGTATTTCGGGTGGTGTTTCGGGTGGGTAGGGGTGTTTGGCAAAAATTCCACTTTATTATTCATTAACTTTGTCACGTGTCTATATGTTATATGTATGGATATACTGAACCAATAAGGAAAGTTTACTGTTGATTATGATGTGACAAGTACTATTCATTAGCTTTGTTTTTTAATATATACTTTGTTTTTTAATATATCTATACTATATTATAATACATGAGGGAAGGATTCCCAAAAGTTAAGAACTTCTTCCCCCATTATTTATAAATAAACAGCTAGAATGAGGGTAAAGTGGTCTTTTAAACCATAATTATTTTTAGTCCCTCAATTTATTACATTTAAATCCTTGACATTTAACATAATTATGGGTAATTAGTTACAATCCCCCCCCTCTTTAATTCTTTAATGTATTCCTGCGATATCTTACAACCCGTAATGTTTTAAAAAAATCCGAAGGTACCATGACGATCGGCACATTTTTTTAAACGTTTCGATAGTTGTCTTTTTTAGTTTCGCCGTGCGTTCATATAGTACAAATAGCCGATGCGTAAATGTACAATTGATTAAAGCCAATATTTGTTTTTTACCCAAGCCAGCTTTGACCATTACCTAGCTGCCGTGCATTAACATTTGTTTTTTACCCAAGTTTTTTGTTTTGAACGGCATTAATAAACTAAAATATTCCCTAATTTTACTTGTACAGAGTCAGTTTGTTGTGGCATGTTTAATATAGTATAGATAAAACTCACAACAAACTTCCTATTAAACATGCCACAACAAACTAAACAGGATATGTGCACCTTATTTTAAAAACTTAAAACTCACAACAAACTTCCTAAATAAATGGATGACCAATCTAAAACTAAACCCTAATGGACTACTATAAATACATAGCAAACACTCACAATTCTACATTTCTATTGCTAAACAGATTTAAAATATGGAGCCAGTTCTGAATTCACTTGATGCGAAAAAACAAGCATGCGATATTGAAAAATCTAAGGTCGGTTCTATGATAAGTTTTTTTTATATCGCAATAATGAATAATTGTTTTCTTTTATTTACTTTTATGTGAATACTAACTTATTTCATTTTTCAGATTCAACACACCAATTTAAACACCCCAGTTGTCGAACAAGCTTTTGTTAGTTTTTAAGTAATATTTTCGCTTATAATCTTTCATATTAACAAGTTTGTTATGTTATTATTTGGTGTTTTATTGTAAGATGACGGTGATAATAGTGTTGAAATTATTTCTTATGGTGCAATGTTCAGTCCATACAAGTCTAATCTTCAATGTCAATTTAGTAAAGATGTAATTTTAAAATTTATTTAATCTTTTTTAAATTTTTTTATTCAATATTTGTTTTTTTTATAAAATTTATTTAATCATTTTTAACTTTTTTATTAAATTTTTGTTTTTTAAGGATCGGAAGCATGAGAATCAAAAGAAAATATCTAAGAGAGTCTCTGAATGGAAATGGGTCGAGTTTATAAATTTAGATGATTCTGAGGACGATGAGAAAGAAGATGAATTA